>CAUYLG010009784.1:0-32784 GCA_963573385.1 Cacajao melanocephalus
GCTATTGTAAACTGTGCTGCAATGAACATTCGTGTGCATGTGTCCTTATAGTAGGATGATTTATACTCCTTTGGATATATACCCAGTAATGGGATTGCTGGGTCAAATGGAATTTCGATTTCTAGGTCCTTGAGGAATCGCAACACTGTCTTCCACAATGGTTGAACTAATTTACACTCCCACCAACAGTGTAAAATTGTTCCTATTTCTCTACATCCTCTCCAGCATCTATTGTCTCCAGATTTTTTAATGATTGCCATTCTAACTGGCATGAGATGGTATCTCAATGTAGTTTTGATTTGCATTTCTCTAATGACCAGCGATGATGAGCATTTTTACATATGTTGTTTGCTTCATATATGTCTTCTTTTATAAAGTGTCTGTTGAAATCCTTTCCCTACTTTTGAATGGGCTTGTTTATTTTTTTCTTGTAAATCTGTTTTAGTTCTTTGTAGATTCTGAATATTAATCCTTTATCAGATGGGTAGATTGCAAATATTTTTCCCATTCTGTTGGTTGCCAATTCACTCTGATGACTGTTTCTTTTGCTGTGCAGAAGCTGTGGAGTTTGATTAGGTCCCATTTGTCTATTTTGGCTTTTGTTGCCAATGCTTTTGGTGTTTTAGTCATGAAGTCCTTGACTATGCCTATGTCCTGAATGGTTTTGCTTAGGTTTTCTTCTAGGGATTTTATGGTGTTAGGTCTTATGTTTAAGTCTTTAATCCATTTGGAGTTAATTTTAGTGTAAGGTGTCAGGAAGGAGTCCAGTTTCTGCTTTCTGCACATGGATAGCCAGTTTTCCCAAAACCATTTAGTAAAAAGGGAATCCTTTCCCCATTGCTTGCTTTTGTCAGGTTTATCAAAGATCAGATGGCTGTAGATGTGTAGCATTGCCTCCAATGCCTCTGTTCTGTTCCATTAGTCTATATCTCTGTTTTGGTACCAGTATCATGCTGTTCTGATTACTGTAGCCTTGTAGTATAGTTTGAAATCAGGTAGCATGATGCATCCAGCTTTCTTCTTTTTGCTAAGAGTCGTCTTGGCTATGTGGGCTCTCTTTTGATTCCATATGAAGTTTAAGGTGGTTTTTTGCAGTTCCGTGAAGAGGGTCATAGGTAGCTTGATGGGGATAGCATTGAATCTATAAATTTATTTGGGAAGTATGGCCGTTGTCACAATATCGATTCTTCCTAGCCATGAGCTTGGAATGTTTTTCCATCTGTTTGTGTTCTCTCTTATTTCCTTGAGCAGTGGTTTGTAGTTCTCCTTGAAGAGGTCCTTTACTTCCTTGGTTAGTTGTATTCCTAGGCATTTTATTCTCTTGGTAGCAATCGTGAATGGCACTTCTTTCTTGATTTGGCTCTCTTTAAGTCTCTTATTGGTGTGTAGGAATGCTTGTGATTTCTGCACATTGATTTTGTATCCTGAGACTTTGCTGAAGTTGCTTATCCATTTCAGGGGATTTTTGGCTGAGATGATGGGGTCTTCTAAATATACAATCATATCACCTGCAAATAAAGACAATTTGACTTCCTCCTTTCCTAATTGAATACCCTTTATTTCTTTTCCTTGCCTGATTGCTCTGGCTAGAACTTCCAATACTATATTAAGTAGGAGTAATGAGACAGGGCATTCTTGTCTAGTGCCAGATTTCAAAGGGAATGCTTCCAGTTTTTGTCCATTCAGTATGATATTGGCTGTGGGTTTTATCATAAACAGCTTTTATTATTTTGAGACACGTTCCATCGATACCTAGTTTATTGAGAGTTTTTAGCATAAAGAGCTGTTGAATTTTGTCAGAGGTCTTCTCTGCATCTATTGAGATAATCATGTGGTTTTCATCTTTGATTCTGTTGATGTGGTAGATTACATTTATAGACTTGTGTATGTTGAACCAGCCTTGCATCCCCAAGATGATGCCTACTTGATCGTGGTGGGTAAGCTTTTTGATGTGCTGTTGCAATTGATTTGCCAGTATATTAAGATTTTTGCATCTATGTTCATCATGGATATTGGCCTGAAGTTAGTTTTATTTCTTTTTTTTTGGAGTCTCTGCTGGGTATTAGTATCAGGACGATGCTGGTCTCATGAAATGATTTGTGAAGGATTAGCTTTTTTTGGATTATTTGGAATAGTTTCAGAAGGAGTGGTACAAGCTCCTGTTTGTACGTCTGGTAGATCTTGGCTGTGAATCCATCTGCACCTGTGCTTTCTTTGGTTGGTAGGCTATTAATTGTTGCCTCAACCTCAGCCCTTCCTATTGGTCTATTCAGGGTTTCAACTTCTTCCTGGTTTAGGGCTCGGAGGGTGAAAATGTCCAGGAATGTATCCATTTCCCCCAGGTTTACTTGTTTTTGTGCATAGCATTGTTTGTAGTAATCTCTGGTGGTAGTTTGTATTTCTGTGGGATTGGTGGTGATATCCCCTTTATCATTTTTTATTGCTTCTTTTTGATTTTTCTTCTTCTTTTTTAATTAATCTGGCTGGCTGTCTATTTCATTGATCTTTTCAAAAAAATCAGCTTCTGGATTTATTGATTTTTTGAAGGGTTTTTTGTGTCTCTATCTCCTTCAGTTCTTCTCTGATCTTAATTACTTCTTGTCTTCTGCTAGCTTTTGAGTATTTTTGATCTTGCTCCTCTAGCTCTTTAAATTTTGACAATAGGATGTCGATTTTAGATCTTTCCTTGCTTCTCATATGTGCATTTGTTGCTATAAATTTTCCTCTAGATAGTGTTTTGAATGTGTCCCAGAGATTCTGGTACATTGTGTCTTCATTCTCATTGGTTTCCAAGAACATTTTTATTTCTGCCTTCATTTCATTGTTTATCCAGTCAACATTCAAGAGCCAGTTGTTCAGTTTCCATGAAGTTGTGCAGTTCTGAGTTAGTTTCTTAATCCTGAATTCTAATTTGATTTCACTGTGGTCTGAGAGACTGTTTGTTATGATTTCCATTCTTTGCATTTGCTTAGGAGTGATTTACTTCCAATTATGTGGAAAATTTTAAAATAGGTGTGATGTGGTACTGAGAAGAATGTATATTCTGTGGATTTGGGGTGGACAGTTCTGTGGATGTCTATTAGGTCTGCTTGGTCCATATCTGAGTTCAAGTCCTGGATATCCTTGTTAATTTTCTGTCTCATTGATCTGTCTAATATTGACAGTGGAGTGTTCATGTCTCCTGCCATTATTGTGTGGGAGTCTAAGTCCCTTTGTAGGTCATTAAGAACTTGCTTTATGTTTCTTGGTGCTCCTGTATTGGGTGCGTATATATTTAGAATTGTTAGCTCTTCTTGTTGCATTGATCCTTTTACCATTATGTAATGCCCTTCTTTGTCTCATTTGATCTTTGTTGGTTTAAAATCCATTTTGTCGGAGACTAGGTTTGAAAAAAAAAAACGGCTTTTTAAAAATCTCCATTTGCTTGGTAAATCTTCCTCCATCCGTCTATTTTGACCCTGTGTATGTCCTTGCATGTGAGATAGGTTTTCTAGATACAGCACACTGATGGGTTTTGACTTTTTATCCACTTTCCTAATCTGTGTCTTTTACGCTTGATCTTAGCCAAACGGCCAAGAAGCAATAGTCTGTGTCTTTTAATTGAGACATTCATCCCATTTACATTTAAGGTTAATATTGTTATGTGTGAATTTGATCCTGCCATTGTGATGGTAGCTGGTTGTTTTGCCTATTAATTGATGCAGTTTCTTCATTGTGTTGATGGTCTTTACCATTTGGTACATTTTTGGAGTGGCTGGTACTGGTTGTTCCTTTCTATGTCAGTGCTTCTTTCAGGAGCTCTTGTAAGGCAGGCCTGGTGGTGATGAAATCTCTCAGCAATTACTTGGTCATAAAGGATTTTATTTCTCCCTCACTTATAAAACTTAGTTTGGCTGGATATGAAATTCTAGGTTGCAAGTTCTTTTCTTTTAGAATGTTGAACATTGGCCCCCTCTCTCTTCTGGCTTGTAAGGTTTCTGCTGAGATATCCACTGTGTGTCTGATGGGCTTCCCTTTGTGGGTAACACAACCTTTCTCTCTGGCTGCCCTTAGCAGCCTTCATCATTTCAACCCTGGTGAATCTGATGATTATGTGCCTTGGCATTGCTCTTCTTGAGGAGTATCTTTGTGGTGCTCTCTGTATTTCCTGGACTTGAATACTCGCCTGCCTTGTTAGGTTGGGGAAGTTCTGGATAGTATCCTGAAGAGTGTTTTCCAGCTTGGATTAATCTCTCCATCACATTCAGGTACATCTATCAAATGTGGATTAGGTCTTTTCATATAATCCCATATTTCTTGGAGGCTTTTTCCATTTCCTTTCACTCTTTTTCTCTAATCTTGCCTTCTCATTTTATTTCATTGATTGATCTTCAATCTCTGATTATCCTTTCTTCTGGTTGGTCACTTTGGCTATTGAAATGTGTATGCTTCACGAAGTTCTCATGTTGTGTTTTTCAGCTCCATCAGGTCATTTGTATTCTTCTCTAAGCTGTTTATTCTCATTAGCATTTCATCAAACCTTTTTTCAAGGTTCCTAGTTTCTTTACATTGGGTTAGAACATGTTCTTTTAGCTCAGAGAAGCTTTTTATTACCCACTTTATGAAGCCTGTTTCTGTCAATTCATCAGACTCATTCTCCATCCAGCTTTGTTCTCTTGCTGGTGAGGAGTTGTGATCCCTTGGAGGAAGAGCGGCATTCTTGTTTTGCATGTTTTCATCTTTTTCATGCTAGTGTCTTCCCATCTTTGTGGATTTATCTACCTGTGGTCTTTATAGTTGGTGACTTTTGGATGGGGTCTCTGAGTGGACATCCTTTTTGTTGATGATGAAGTTTATTTCTTTCTGTTTTTTAGTTTTCCTTCTAACAGGCCACTCTGCTGTAAGAATCCTGGAGGTCCACTCCAGACCCTGCTTGCCTGAGGATCACCTGCAGCAGCTGCAGAACAGTAAGGGTTGCCACCAGTTTCTTCTTCTGTTATCTTCATCCCAGAAAGATACCCACCAGATGTCAGCCTGAGCTCTCCTTTATGAGGTGTCTTTTTGGATATATGGGGGTTGGGGAGCTGCCTGATGAAACAGTCTGTCCCTTGTAGGAGCTCAAGTTTTGAGCTGTGAGTGCTGTTTTTCCGTTCAGAGCTGCTGGGCACGTACGTTTAAGTCTGCTACAGCCCAGGTGCTCTGTTCTGGGAAGGTGGGGCTTTATTTATAAGTTCCTGACATGCTGCCACCTCTTTTCAGAGATGCCCTGTGCAGCAAGGAGATAGTCTAGTCATAGTCTCCAAGCAGAGGCATTGCTGAGCTGCCATAGACTCTGCCCAGCTGCTGTGTGAACTTCCTTGAGGTTTTGTTTATAGAAGTATAGTTAGAACTGCCTTGGTAATGATGGTCTGCCTCAGTAATGGAGGACTGCCTCTGTAATGGTGGACTGCCTTGGTAATAAATAGCAGACTGCCTTGGCAATGGTGAACTGCCTTGGCAGTGGTGGACTGCCTCGGCAATAGTGAACTGCCTTGGTAGTGGTGGACTGCCTCGGTCATGGCTGACGCCCTTTCCCCCACAGAGCTGAATCATCTCGGGTCCAGCTGAGCTTACTGTGAAACTCTCAATCCAGAGCATTTCAGATTTGTGGGGGTGGGACCTGCTGAGCCAGATCGCCTGGCTCCCTGTTTCAGCCCCTCTTTTTTTCTTCAGTTAAATGGGTAGCTCTGTCTCCCAGGCATTCCAGGCACCAGTTGAAATGGCTGCCCAGATTTGTGTGAGTTTTTGTGCGAAAACCCACTGCGCCAGCTGAAACAGCCATGCTGGAAACTCATGGCGCTTTTCTGCCTGGGAATCTCTTGGTCTGCAGGTAGTAATAACTGGATTGGAAATGTGGTGATCACTCACCCTCTGCATTGTTCTCACTGGGGACTGCACTCCAGAGCTGTTCCTATTCAGCTGTATTGGAGCCCTCTCAACACCCAGCTAATTTTTAAAAATTATTTGCTGTAGAGACAAGGTCTCCCTATGTTGTACTAGCTGGTCTTCAAATCCTGGGCTCAAGTAATTCTCCCACTTCCTTAAATGCTCTTGTATATCTTCTTTGGATTATTTTCTGTTCATGTCCTTTGCACATATTTTGATGGGATCATTTGGGTTTTTCCTTGCTAATTTGTTTGAATTCCTTGTAGATTCTGGATATTAATCATTTGTCAGATGTATAGATTGTGATGATTTTCTGCTGCTCTGTGGGTGTTCTATTTACTCTGCTTATTGTTTCTTTAGCTGTGCAGAAATTTTTAGTTTAATTAAGTCCCACCTATTTATCATTGTTTTTGTTGCATTTGCTTTTGGGTTGTTGGTCATAAGGTCTTTGCCTAAGCAATATTTGGAAGGGTTTTTCCAATGTTATCTTCTAGAATTTTTATGGTTTCAGGTCTTAGATTTAAGTTATTGATCCATCTTGAGCTGATTTTTATAAGGTGAGAGATGAGGATTCAGTTTATTCTTCTACGTGTGTCTTGCCAATTAGCCCAGCATCATCTGTTGAATAGGGTGTCCTCTCCCCACTTTAGGTTTTTGTTCACTTTGTTGAAGATCAGTTGGTTGTATTTGGCTTTGTTTCTCAGTTCTCTATTTTGTTCCATTGGTCTATGTGCCTATTTTTATACAGTATCATGCTGTTTTGATGACTACAGCCTTATAGTATAGCATGAAGTCAAGTAGTGTGATACCTCCAGATTTGTTCTTTCTGCTTAGTTTTGCTTTTGTTGTGCCAGCTCCTTTTTGTTTCTATGTGAATTTTAGGATTTTTTTTCTAGTGTGAAGAATGATGGTGGGGTTTTGATGGGAATTGCACTAAATTTGTATTAGCAAATGTGATCATTTTGGCAGTGTGATCATTTTTACAATATTGATTCTATCTATCCATGAGCATGGGATATGTTTTCATTTGTTTGTTTGTGTTGTCTATGATTTCTTTAAACAGTGTTTTCAGTTTTCCTTGTAGAGGTATTTGAGCTCCTTGGTTAAGTAGGCTACTATAAGTATTTTATTGTTTTTGCAGCTATTATAAAAGTTAAGTGTTTTACTTGAACCTCAGCTTGGTTGCTATTGTGTATAGCAGAGCTACTGATTTGTATAAATTAATTTTGTATCCTGAAACTTTGCTGAATTCATTTATCAGTTGTAGGAGCTTTCTGGAGGAGTCTTTAGGTTTTTCAAGGTATATGATCATATCATCAACAAACAGTGACAATTTAACTTGATTTTTACTGATTTCGATGCACTTAATACCGCCTATCTCCTGCCAGAATGGTCATAATCAAAAAATCAAAAAAATAAGAGATGTTAACAGGGATATATTGAAATGGGAACATTTTTATACTGCTGGTGGGAACGTAAAATAGTACAACAAGTGTGGAGATTCCTTATATAACTAAAAGTAGAACTACCATTTGATCCAGCAATCCCACTACTGGGTATCTACACAGAGGAAAAAAGGCCATTACACAAAAAAGATACTTGCATATGCATGTTTATAACAGCACAATTCTCCATTGCAAAAAATATGGAACGAACCCAACTGCCCATCAATCAATGAGTGGACAAATATATTGTTTTATATATATAGACACACACACACACACACACACACACATACATACATACATACACACATCTGCGTGTGTGTGTGTTTATAAAACAATTTATTTGTCCACTTATTGATGAGTAGTTGGGTTCGTTCCATATTTTTGCAATTGCAAATTGTGCTGCTATACGCACACACACACCATTGGATACTACTCAGCCATAAAAAGGAATGAAATAGTGGCATTCACAGCAAGCTAGATGGAATTGAAGACCATTATTCAAGTCAAGTAACTAAGGAATGAAAAACCAAACACTGTATCTTCTCACTCATAAGTGGGAGCTAAACAGTGGAATTTGGAGACTTGGGAAAAAGGGTAAGAGTAGGGTGAGGGATAAAAATCTACAAATTAAGTACGATGTATACTGCTTGGGTAATGGGTGCACCAAAATCTCACGAATCACCACTGAGAAACTGACTAATATAACCAAACACCACCTGTTCCCTCAAAACCTATGTAAATAAAAAATGAAGATGCAAAATTCTAAAACAATAAAAATTAGAACTGTAAAGTAAATTGGATTCAGTCAAAACACTGACATTTATATACTTAGAGAAATTTAAAGTTGAATGGAACCTATGGAATGATGCAGTCCAGCACTATTCTGTAAAATTTTCTGAGACAATAGAAATGGTTTATATTTGCATTTTCTGTTACAGTAGCCACCAGTCAGATGTGGTCATTAAGAACTTGAAATGTGGCCAGTATGACTGAGAAACTGAATGTTTTAATTTTATTTAATGTCAATTTATTTAAATTTTAACTGTCATATGTGTCTAGTTACCACCACAGTATATAAAACAGATATGGAAAAACACTAATAATCATTATAATAGACAACACTTGTTGGCTTCTTTCTACGTATCATGCTAAATGCTGACAAGTAAACTTTCATAACAAATTTAGGATAGGCAAGAACTATTTTAGGCCATTTAGTCAAGGGTGATTATTATTATTCTAAATTTTTAAGTGAGGATACCAAGGCTTACAGTGACTGACTTCTCAGTACTGAGACCTAGTCGATCTGACTGCAAAGCTTGGTTTCAGTATGTTTTACCTTGTAGGTAAATAAACCAACTCTGGTGAATATAAATGGCCTCCTAAGATCGCATAGATTTATAGTGCCAGCGCTAAGACTAATTGAGAGTATCATTTAGCAACTACTTGGCTTTATATTCCAAATTTAATGTAATTCACATCTGGACATTTATGGAATGTTTAGAAAATGTCAGGCTTTAGATAATAGAGATATTAGCAACATAAATAATTTTTAGTTTATATTAAAGTTGGGTGAGACTAAATATAATAAAAATGATAAATGTAAATTACATAGTAGGTTAGAGGGTAGTAGATATTAAGAAAAAGAAAAAAGAAGCAGTAGGGAAAACCTGGGAGTTATGAATGCTGACGTTATGGTGATGGTTGCAGTTTTAAATAGAATAGGGTAAACTTTAGTGATAAGGTAGATTTTTGAGCAAGTGCCTCAAGAAAGTAAAATAGTCATAAAGATAACTGAGGAAAAAGTATTTGAAGAAGATGGAATAGGAATAAAACATTTTTAGGCTTGCATTTTCCTGGCAAATTCATATAACAAACAGCAAAGAGATCAGTATGGCTGAAGCAGGAGTGAAGAGGGAAGTTAAGAGAAGCTGAAGGGTAAGATCCTGGTGTGGAGTATTGAAGGATGTTATAACAACTTTTGCTTGAGTGAAATTAGGTTTATGTGTGTATTTTGAGTGTACAGCTGACTGTATCTGACTCACTCTTTTCAAAAGATTGCTCGAATTTTTGTTTGAGGCCAAAAATGAGGTTGGAGGCAGGACGTAACTGTAGAGGCAGGGCTTGACTCTGGACCAGAATGAAGACTGGCTGACATATTCACCAGCACCATGACAGCTTACCCATTTCCTGGCAGAAACCCTGAAGTTACCACCCTTTTTCTAGAAATCTCTGAATAACCTGACCCTTAATTTGCATGTAATAAAAGTGGATATAGATGTGATGGCAGAACTGCTTTTGAGCTGCTACCCTCAACATACTGCCTTTGGTATAGCCTTGCTCTGCAAGAGTAGTCACAGAACTATAACGCTGTTGCCTCAATTAACCTGCTTATTTAGCTCGCCCTTGAGTTTCTGCCTGGGAGAAATCAAGAATCTTTTCATACAGAGCATCAATTTGGGGGCGTTCCTTCTCTGCAACAAAAGCAGACCAATTTAGACTACTTGGATAATTGAAATGCTAAATGATTGTGTAGCTTATGTGTTAGTCCCTTCTCAGACTGCTACAAAGAAATATCTGAGGCTGGGGTAATTTATGAAGAAAAGAGATTTAATTGGCTCAATTGTTCTGCAAGCTGTACAGGAAGCATGATGCTAGCATCTGCTCAGTTTCTGGGGATGCCTCAGGAAACTAACAATTATGGTAGAAGGTGAAGGGGAATCAAGGACATCACATTGCTAGAGCAGGAACAAGAGAGAGGTGAGGGAGGTGCCACACATTTTGAGATCTAGTGAGAACTCAGTAATTATCAGGAGAACAGCACTGTGGGGATGGTGCTAAGCCATCCATGAGAAACTACCATTAGGATATAATCACCTCTCACCAGGCCCCACCTCTAACAACAGGGATTGCAATTTAACATAAGATTTGGTCAGGGACACAAATCCAAACCATATCAACTCACTAGAGCTGTAAAATGTGGTTAGATCATTAATATATTTTGAAGATAGACCTAATTGAACTTTCTGTAGGATGTAAGGTAAGAGAAAAGGAGAGGAATAAATGACTAATTTTTTTTTGTCTCAAAATATAGAAGAAAGTGATTGACATCAACCATGATACTGAAGGCTGCAAGTGGGGCACATTTGAGGAAGAAGTTCAGGAGTTCAGGTTTGTATTTATTGAATTCGATATGTCTAAAAGTTGTTAAATAGAGATCTCAAAAAGCAGTTGAATCTAGATGTGGAGAGTTATCTAGGCCAAAGATATAAATTTTGGAAGACTCAGCATATAGATAATATTTAAACCATCAGATTAGTTTGTATAATAGTGAAAATAAGAAGACCAAGAATTAAACCATATGATACTGCACCATTATGAATTCCAGGGAGAAGTGTAAAATGCCAGCAAAGGAGATGAGACAGAGTGGTTAGTGAAGTGAGAGAAAAACCAAGACTGTTGTGTCCTAAAAGCCAGGAAAAGACTGCATATCAAAGATGGGGGATGATCAATTGCATCAGGTGCTGATAACATGTCAATATGGAACTAGCAATTATCCATTGGCAACCTAGAAATCACTGGATGTATTATTAAGATCAGTTTTGTTTGAGCCTAAGCATGAACACCTAGTTGAAGTGGGTTTATGAAAAAATAAGAGGAATTGAAAATATTGAAAATAGACTTTTTTTGTGTAATTAGGGCAGTAATATGGCAGGAAATTGGATCTGAGGAAAAGTTATTTGTTTTGTTTTGTTTTTGTTTTTGTTTTGAGTCAAAGTCTCACTATGATGTCCAGACTGGAGTGCAATGGTGTGATCTCAGCTCACTGCAGCCTCTGCTTCCCAGGTTCAAGCAACTCTCCTACCACACCCTCCCAAGTACCTGGGACTACAGGCGTACACTACCATGCCTGGCTAATTTTTGTATTTTTAGTAGAGATGAGGCTTCACCATGTTGGCCAGGCTGGTCCTTTTTGAAAATTAAAATAATGTTTTCATGTTGTTGGAAAGAATCTGGGAGAAAGAAAAAAAAAATGATACCCAAGGAAAAAAGAAAGCATTGCTGGAGAAAAATGGTTGAAAAAGTGAGAAGGGATGGAATACAGTGCCAGGATGTAAAGACTGGCTTGGGAAAATATAAATAGTTCATCTAAATTATGGAACGAGAAAATAGAGAATGTGAGCACAAATGCTGTTGAGCAGAAAGATTTAAAAAATCAACTTGGTTTCTTCTAGACCAAAGCAAGACAGAGTTTTTACATGCTCTCAAACTTATTGACATCACTCCCATTAAGTTGTAGCTATTTGCTTATTCCTTAGACTTTCTTAAGAAAAAACCCGATTCTGGGTCTTGGAAACGTGTTTGTGGGAGGCATTGCTAGTAGACTATGTAATATATATTTTCCCTTTTTTCTTACCAAGAAAATCTCAGTTTTATTTGGTCGATCTTTTGCACTCTCTGGAAAAGTTAAAACCCTTTTGAAGTGAGTAATGACACTGTCCCACAGTCCTGGCCAATGAAATAAAGGCTGAATATATCTGGGAAAATTTTATATTTTCTAATATATGCTTTCTACAGTTTTTCTTCATTCTTAAAATGAATATGCACTAGATGTTATGGAAGCAAGAATTCTACAGCCATGAGGTGGTAAGCATGAGAATGAAGGCATACATATGAAGAAAAGTGGACTAGAAAATGGAAAGAGCTGAGGTCCTGAGTAGTATTATTGAACCATCATTCCAGCTGTGGAATGTCTAATTCCATGCCTTTTATTTCCACTGTAGGAGAGTTTAAAAAAAAATTCAAGCCAGTTTCTTTTAAAAATTTCCTGAGTAGCTTTGGGCACTCAGAGTTGTTAATTCTGTGAGATCTGTGTGAGACAGATATACTTTTCCTGAGGCTCCTCTGATCTCTTAGATCGATCTTGAGAATAGGTTCAGAAAAAGGACAAGACTAGTGCTGGGAACAAGCAGAACAAAGCCTAGTTTTAGAGATTTCTAATATCTCTCTTCTCAAAAACGAAGCCTGAGTGTAGGAAGTCAAGTTCTTTTTTCTATAAAGGGGGATATATTTTCCTAGAGTCAAATATAATTTCATTGTTGCCTCTTCTCTCTTAATTTGAATGCCTGCAAACTGGCACATGCATGCATGCATGAACAAACACACACGCACACACAGATACACGAACGCAAAATCAAACTTACGTTTTACTGAATTTGAGTGACAGTCTAGGTTACCGATATTTCCATATTAGTGGAACCACATACGATAAGGGAAAGACTGGATATAATAAAAGATAAACTAGAAAAATAAAAAGAAAGCCATTATGCAGAATATCCATCAAATTTAATCTCATTATGTTTGGGTTAAATATATCTCTAACAAACAGAAAATGGGAGAGAAAGCAGTGTTTAGAAATGCCCTCTTTTCTCTTATACATGAGAACATGTGTACTACATAATATATATTAATACGATGTAGTATAATATATAATATAAAGGGAACGATATAAAATGTTATAGGTAAATGCTTCATTTTTATAAATAAATGGTTTTTTTCATATATATATATATATATATATATATATATATATATATATAGTGTGTATGTGTGTGTCTGTTGTTGTTGCATGACAATTCTCCATGGGTCATTCACATTTCTGCACATCTCATGATAGCTTTTGGGTTAGGTTCTGTACTGTATTTTTAAAGATATTTGTACAGCAAACAACTAAAGATGATAGAGACAGTTTATTTCTCTGAGGCAAGGGCAGATTTGTTCACTATCCAGAACAATAAATATAATGTCTTACTCTGGGGTAATGGCTGAATAGATTTACTGGCAGCCCCACTGTAAGATGGAGAGTTTCCTAAGCTAGGGAGCCTAATCTGTGATGCAAACCTCTACACAGTCAACATCCTAGGCTGGTCTGTATTACTCCTTTAAGACTTAGATGATAAAAGAAACCAATGAAAACATGAAGCATGTGCTGCCTGCTGTGCCATGAATAATAAGGTATTTTGTATCTCACCCAGGAGTCTTATGTCTTCTGCCAATATTCTTGAAAACATGGCATCTTAACGTGTTAGCTTGCAAGTAGTAAAAAATTTAAATCCTTCAGGGTTCTGGGCATATTGACAGTATTATTTGACATCTTCACCTTAGTAGCCACATGTACCTAACAAAATACTTCCCAACTTTGCCTCTTAAAACTTTTTGAACACTGTAGTAAATACATTTATAGCACTAACACTTACTTACCTTTTCTATGAAATCTCAGCTGGTACTATGTTCTGAATTAATCACTTCTATTCTTTCTTCATTTAGAATTTTGCAATTAACATGTTCTTTAATTCCACTCTTCCTAATGTTAACTTAGTATTAATGTCTATTTGATTGTGGATATACTATGAGGAAGTGTGACATTTTGTTAATCTTAAATTTCCCAAAGTAATTTGTTTAAAGCTTCACCTAGACATAGTATTACACATTTGTTAAATTATTGGATAATTATATTATTAAAAAGGCATTCTTGACTATTGATTTCAATAATTAAACTGTATATTTATGTATCACTTTAGTTTCAAACATCTCTCATATTCTATTAAATATAATTAATTTTATTCTTATGTTTCTGTGCAATAGGAATATTATATCTGAGAAAAAAGGGAATGCATGTCTCTAATTCCTTCTAATTTCTGACTTCACATAGTTTTTTGAACTGTCAGTACTTTGAAAGCTACCTAGTTTGCTTTATTTTAAATTTTGTAATTGTCATAAATAGTAAATAAAGTTGGCCTTATATTTTTAAACTATTTTTTCCTATCTCACTTTGCCTCTAGGATTTCTTCAAGGAAACTTCAAAGCCATTATTTAAGAAATGTTATAAGAAGAAAATTACTGAAAAGGTCTAGAATGTGCATTATGAGTCTTCTAAGAAGACAGAGACAGTTCTCTTCATATGAAAAGGTAAAAAATGTCAAAATTATGTTAATAAAGAGTAATATTAACACAACGTTATAGCAGGTTAAAAGTCAGAAATGAGAATTTTATGGGAAAATGTGTCATGCAGTAAATCACGTAAATTTTCTGCTTTAATTAATATTGTTCTTTTAATCCCACTTGATAATGGTGTTAATACTCACTACATGATTCCTAAAGCAAAACAGACATGAGTATAATTATAAAGAAATAATAGGGTTTAGAATATAATATGCTGGCTCTTGTGCTTTTAAATTTTACAGTAGACATAATGAATTAACATATTTCACTTTTCACTGAGATATTCCAGTGGGTATTAAATTGTTTGATGAAAAGATAATTCCCCCTGTTTATGATTGTGTATGCATGTATATGTTTATATGTGTACAGCTTTGTGGAGTGGAAGGCAGAAGGATAGCAGTAGAGAGTTTGTGTATGCAGCAATGTTTACCAACACTGTTGAACCACCGATTATTCTGAATTGCAATCAGATAAAAACAATAAGACACAGTATTGATTTGGGTACTGTATACAGTGAAGCCAAGTTAAGGGTAAAATAAAAATGTATTAAAACAAGTATTATTATATTACTTCTGGATTAGAAAATATCCAAGGTAATTTGGAAAATAAATTTATTTTACAACAGAAATAGTGAAAGAAATGAGTGGTAAGTAGCATCTTATGATCAAAAATTAAACAAAAGTTTAGAATCATAAACTTTAGAATGTTTATGATTTAGAAATTCCATTTTTCAGGAAAAAAATTCCTTTATTACATTTCAAAGAAAAAGATATAACAAATTTTGAATAGTAGCCTCAAAAGTAAATCATATTTTTATTTCAAAGATATCCCCCATTGATTAAAATGATTCAGATGAGTCTCTTCTTTTGAATTCTTAGAAGTACATGAAAATCATGTGTGTCACTTAAAGCACTGGTTTTAATTCCCTACCACCTATAAGAGAGGATTTGTTACCCTGGTTACCCAACATAGTTACTTATATAATTCTGTATGTTTTGATTTGTCCAAAACCAACATTTTTCATATAATCAATGAAACTCTTCAAGATGATATGCAGAAACTTCTAGTTTCTCCATTTTCTCAAACTCTTGTTCCATCTATCTATCAATCATCTATTCATCAATCCATCTACCTATCTCCATCATCTAACTAATCTATTTTCTACCCATTTTATGATGATAAGGTGATATGATTAGTGCATATCTCTTCATCTGGCATGACTTAAACAAAATAGGCCACTTGTTTTCTGGTGTCATAGGTCTGTCAAGATCACAGGGGATGCCAGTTGAAAACAGATGCCCCCCACACATGTTGTGATGACTCACTCCTTGCAGCAACAGCACCTCAGGAAACCTTTTCTCACCAGGGATGCTCATTTGTACTTACCCTTTGTCACTTAAGGTCTCAGCAAAAGGCAAAAGCTAGCTTTAATCTAGCTTTGAAGCTAAATTTCCTTAATTCACACCCACTCTTTCAGCTGCTGCTGCCAAAATATGCACAATGAGCTGGGGTTAAGAGGTTAGAAGGGCCTCCAGACAGTGCTCTGCTTTGTTAAAACAAACCTCCCCCACAAAGCCATCAAGGTCCCAGCAAATGTATTCAGCCCCTTTTTGCCACCTTTAAGAGAAGAAACATTGAAAGAGGTATGCTTTGTCAACATCCAAAAATAAGGTCCTATAATATCTTTTTCCAGAGCAATAAGTGTCTACTTGGATTATATTCACATAACTAAGAAGGATCATTAAGGTGATTCTTCCTAGAATAAATAATGTCTCCCAGGTGACTGAATCCACCTCTAAATTTAGAAGCAGGTGGCAACTATTAAACTGAGTCTTTCTTGGCAGATAGTGGTTTTTCTTTGAAAGTACATGTTGAGGCATTTCAACTAAGACATTAAGTTCTGTTTAAAAAAATATTATTTTCTTCTAAAGAACGAGACGTGCAGAATGTGCAGATTTGTTACACAGGTATAGTGAAATTTAAAAAATATATACACCTCTTTTCATAATGACATATTTAGTGAAATACAAACCTGAATTTAACTATAAAATGACATCAGTTTTAATTAATATTTTTAAATAAAATTAATTTGACAATTGTCCTCTGGAAAAAATAGCCCAGTGTGTAAACAATCCCTTATAAGTATAAAATTTTTATGATAGGAGACTGTCATTTAACTTTATTGGTGAATTTGGATCATGTAAGTAAATAAGACAGATTCTTTTTATGAATGTAGATCAGAGGATTGGTACTCAAATGCCAACATGGCCCAGGCTAGTGATACAGGTAACCTGGAGTGGCACTGAATTATCTAGGTCCTTTCTAAAGATGAACCCACCACTGAGATACAACTGGGCTTTAAAATATGAATAAACATATTATTCACTCTTAGCTCATTCCTTATAGTCTATATTCAGCCCACCAGGAAATACTTTTTTTTTCTCTTCTACTTTAAAAATGTATCTGGAATTATTACAATAGCATCCTAATAGATATCTCTGTGTCTGCCTTTCCAGGTATCAAAAACTAAACAAAAGGCAGTAATTCCTTCATAATTTAAGTCAGGTTATATTCTTCTTTAGTCAAAACTTCCTTTCCTTTTTACTCAAAGTAAAAAGAAAAAGCCTTACAATGATGACCCATAAGGTCTCACATGTTCTGATCCCCTTCTACCTCTCTGATCTCATGTACCTTGTTCACAACACTTTAGCCACAATGACCTATTTCCTATTGCTGGAACATACCAGAGGCACTCATTGAGCAAAATCTTTGACTTTCTTATTCCTGTGCTTGGGAAGATCTTTTTCCTTCCTCTTACACAAGGATATCCTCACATAATCTGGTTAAAAAAAAATCAACTGTCACAACACCAACTGATTTTATGGTAATACAATTCTGATGCTAACCTCCCAGAGTTGGCATCAGAATCCAAAAGTTAGGGGTACCTCATAAGACTGCCTTTACTTCAGATGCCTGCCACACTTCAGGGATCACCAAGCAACCTGTACTTCTCACCAACTGGCTATAAATTTAGGGTTTCTCATGATTTCCTCAGGTTCAATAATTTACTAAAATGAGTCACAGAACTCAGTGTAGCACTACACGTAGGATGAGGCGTGGGAGGTTCCTAAATGCAGAACTTCTATGCTTTCTTTCTGTACAGTCCAGGTGCGTCATTTCCACATATACCAATGTGTTTGCTAGTCAGAGAACTCTAAGGAACATTAGTGTTCAGACTTTTTATTGGGGCTTTATTATGTAGGTATGCTTGATTAAACCATTGACCACATGATTGACCTTAATGGTCAGCCTCCCTCCTTTCTGTGGAGGATGGGCTGGCCCAAAGTCACCACCCTCTAATTACACAGTTGCTAATTCTGGTAACCAGCTCCCATCCTGAAGCTAACTAGTGGCCACCATGAAAAATCACATTAGTGTAACAGAGACACTTCTATTACTTATGAAACTCCAGGGATTTTAGAAGTTTATGCCAGAAACCTAGGACAGAAACAAGAATGTTTTAGTATACCACATCTCAAAGCCTCCGTTTTATTTTAAATGTATTTTCAGGGAGCCATTCCCTGACCAACTGTAATACACAATTTGACTCAAGTTTTAAAATATTTGACTACTGAGTTCCTTTAAAATTTTTACTTCCATTTTTCTTTGGTCCACATCTGGATAATTTGACAAGAAAGCCTATGTATGTCTCCTCCTTTGACATCTGTGAGAAATTTAAACCTTGAACATCTCTATCTTGCACATGGGAAAATTTCTTCATTCCCACCAGCAACTAGAAATGCCTACCTCTCCATCTACCACCATTAAGCTAGCTAAGCCATCTTATGCCGATTATTCTCTCCCTCTGGAGTCCCTTGTATTAGTAGTAAGCTTTCTCTCAATTTTTTTTCATGCCTCTCTTCTTCTCAATTTCAACCTCTAAATACCACCTTAACTAAAACCACTTATTTTTCCCATATCTCTTCACAATAACTTCAACTTACATTTACTAGTTTAATTTTTGCCATACCCTTTATCAACATCTGACATTATTTCCTTCATTTACTGTGCATGATTTTCCCTACAAGCTCCTCAGTGACAGAAAGTTATGTTTTGTTTTGGTTTCTTTGAAATCAAGTATTACACTGTCACCCAGGCTGGAGTTTAGTGGTACAATCTCGGCTCACTGCAGCCTCCATCTCCCAGGTTCAAGAAATTCTTGTGCCTCAATCTCCCAAGTAACTGTGTGCCACCATGCCAGACTAATTTTTATATTTTTAGGAGAGACAGTGTTTTGCCATGTGGCCCACACTGGTCTCGAACTCCTGTTCTCAAGTGATCTGCCCACCTAAGCCTCCTAAGAATTGCTGGGATTATACATATGAGCCACTGTTCCCAGCCTGTTTATTTTATTGCCATGATTTTAGTGTCTAAAACTGGAGTAGTTATTCAAAAAATAGTTGTTCAAATATAGTATCTTAACTTTGATACTGACATTTGCCAGTGGATAGTTTCATTTTATTTTGAATTAAATTATCAGCTGATTTAGTGGCTTAAAATCATTAATTATTTAACTCACTCTTGTGTGCATCAGAAGTTTGCCTGGATCTAGCTGGCCAGTTCTTGTAATCTCAGCCAAGTTCACCCATGAGTCTTTGTTTGACTGCTATTTAGCCAAGAAATTAGGCTTGGGTGTTAAATGGCTATCAGCTGGGGCAACGGCGCAATCAGTCCTCTGGCTCTTACTGTCCAGCCAGCGCTAATTCACATGGTATCGCAGTATAATTCTGAAAGTGAAAATAAGTGTTCAAAGCCAGTATGATGTTGTTTCTGCCACCTGCTACCAGTCAAAGTAAGTCATAAGTGAAGACCAGATTTAAAGGTTGAAAAAATTTCCTCAATTTCCTGCTAGTAGAAAATGAAAAGACACATTACAAACGATACAGACTTAGGGAGTAGCATGTTTTGTAGCAAGCCACAGATTAATTTACTTATTTTCTCAATGAGGAAATAAAAAAAATTCTTTCTGCATTATCTAAAAAATACAAAACATAACAGATTCTATACACTTTGAGGCCCTACAATGCACCAGTCAACAAATTCTCACTAAAAATTTATAACTAGGACTTCTGCCAAGATGGCCAAATAGGAACAGCTCCACAGTGCAGTTCCCAGCAAGAGCAACGCAGAAGGCGAGTGATCTTTGCATTTCCAACTGAGGTACCAGGTTCATTTCAATAGGATTGGTTGGACAGTGGATGTAGCCCAAGAAGGGTGAACCAAGACAGGAGGGGGTGCTGCCTCCAAGGAAGTGCAACTGGCCTGAGGTTTGGGGACTTTACCCCCTGCACTCCAGTTCAGATACTCCACTTCTTCCATGGACAATCCATAGTCCAGGAGAATGCCAAATGCCACCAGGCTGAAAAGTGCTGCAAATTACCACCACAGATCTGAGGGATAGCTGTGGCTGGCCTGGCGCCACAAGTTGTGGCCTGGCGCCACGAGTTGTCATCACAGATCTGGGTGGAAGTTTTGACTAGCACTGAGAGCCCATGCCAGAGGAATCTCCTGCCCCCTAGAAAGAGGGAGAGCTGAAAGCCGGGAGACAAGTGATACAGATTGGCAGGTCCCACCCCCACAAAGACCAGCAAACTGAAACCCTCTTGCTTGAGTTTAGCAGCCAGCACATCAGTTCGAGCTCAACCGGGGACAATGGAGCTCAGCGGGTGGAAGGGCATCTGCTATTGCAAAGGTGGGTCTAATCTCACCTGTGTAAATAAAAGACAGAGAAAGCCTATACAAAAGTCAGGCTGAGTCCCAGGCATCCCATTAGTGCCTCTGCAGGCAGACAAGGGACAGAGTGCCTCCTCAAGCAACTCAGTGACACCTTAACAACCAAAAAAATGCCTCATGCAGAAGAGCTCTGGATGATCCTTGGTGGGTATCCTACTGGGACGGAGCTACGAAAGGAAAGATCAGGCAGCAATCCTTGCTGCTTTCAGCCCCCATGGGTGATCCCAGGCAAGCAAGGTCTGGAGTGGACCTCCAGCAGTGCCACAGCATTGGGGCCTGTTAGAAGGAAAACTAAAAAACAAAAAGAAATAGCTTCAACATCAACAGAAAGGCCATCAACTCAGAGTCTGCATCTGAAATCATCAACTTCAAAGAACAAAGGTAGATAAATCCATGAAGATTAGAAGAAATGAGAGGAAAAAAGATGAAATCATCAAAGACCAGAATGCCTCTCCTTCTCCAAAGGATCACAACTCCTCACCATCAAGGGAACAAAACACAATGGAGAATGAGTTTGATGAATTGGCAGAAGCAGGCTTCAGAAGGTGGATAATAATAAACCTCTCAGAGCTAAAAGAACATGTTCTAACAGAATGCAAAGAAACTAAGAACCTAGAAAAAAGGTTAGATGAGATGCTAACTAGAATAACCAGCTTAGAGAACATAAATGACTTGATGGAGCTGAAAAATACAGCATGAGAACTTCGTGAAGCATACACAAGTTTCAATAGCCGAATTGATCAAGCAGAAGAAAAGATGTCAGAGATTGAAGATCAACTCAATAAAATAAAATGAGAAGGCAAGATTAGAGGAAAAAGAGTGAAAAGAAATGAAGAAAGCCTCCAAGAAATATGGGAAATTACCTAATCTATGCTTGATCAGTGTACCTGAAGGTAATTGGGAGAATGAATCCCAGCTGGAAAACACTCCTCAGGATATTATCCGGGAGAACTTCCCCAACCTAGCAAGGCAGGCCAGGAAATCCAGGATATACAGAGAACACCACAAAGATACTCCTTAAGAAGAGCAACCCAAGGTATATAATCATCATATTCACCAGAGCTGAAAAGAAGGAAAAAATGTTAAGGGTAGCTAGAGAGAAAGGTTGGGTCACCCACGAAAGGAAGCCCATGAGAAGTCACAGTGGATCTCTCAGCAGAAAACCTACCAGCCAGAATAACCCAGAATTTCATATCCAGCCAAATTAAGCTTCATAAGTGAAAGAAAAATAAAATCCTTTATGGACCATCAAATGCTGAGAGATTTCATCACCACCAGATCTGCCTTACAAGAGCTTCTGAATGAAGCACTAAACATGGAAAGGAACAACAAGTATTATCCACTACAAAAATGTCCAATATGGTAAAGACCAAGGATGTAATGAAGAAACTGCTTCAACTAATGGGCAAAGTAACCAGCCAGTAACAAAATGGTGGTAGCAAATTCACACATACAATATTAATGTTAAATGTAAATGGCCTAAGTGCTGCAATGAAAACACAGACTGGCAAAATGGAGAAAAAGTCAAGACCCACTGCCTTGCTGTATTCAGGAGCCCCATCACAAGTGCAAATACACACAGACTCAAAATAAAGGGATGGAAGAAGATTTACCAAGCAAATGGAGAGCAAAAAAAGAGCAGGAGTTGCAATCCTAGTCTCTGATAAAAATGGACTTTTAACCAACAAAGATCAAAAGAGACAAAAAAGAGCATTACACAATGGTAAAAGGATCAATGCAACAAGAAGAGCTAACTATCCTAAATATATATGCACCCAATACAGGAGCACCCAGATATGTAAAGCAAGTTCTTAATGACCTACAAAGAGACTCCCACACAGTAATAGTGGGAGATATTAACACCCCACTGTCAATGTCAGACAGATCAATGAGACAGAAAATCACAAGGACATCCAGGACTTGAATGCAGATCTGGACCAAGGAGACCTAATAGACATCTACAGAACCCTCGACCCCAAATCCACAGAATATACATTCTTCTCAGCACCATATCACACTTACTCTAAAATTGACCACATAAATGGAAGTAAATTACTCCTCAGCAAATTCAAAAGAACAAAAATCATAACAACCAGTCTCTCAGATGACAATGCAATCAAATTTGAACTCAAGATTAAGAAACTCAACTACAAAACCGCACAACTACATGGAAACTGAACACCTTGCTCCTGAATGGCAACTGGATAAAAAATGAAATTAAAGCAGAAATAAAGATGTTCTTAGAAACCAATGAGAACAAAGACACAATGTACCAGAATCTCTGGGACACATTTCAAGCAGTGTCTAGAGGGAAATTTATTTCAAAAAATGCCTACATGTAAAGCAAGGAGAGATCTAAAATTGACACCCTCTCATCAAAATTGAAAAAGCTAGAGAAGCAAGATCAAATAAACTCAAAAGCTAGCAGAAAACAAGAAATAACTAAGATCAGAGCAGAACTGAAAGAGATAGAGACACAAAAAAACCTTTCAAGAAATCAATAAATCCAGGAGCTGGTTTTTTGAAAAGATCAACAAAATAGACAGACTGATAGCCAAACTAATAAAAAATAAAAGAAAGAAGAATCGAATAGATGCAATAAAAACTGATAAAGGAGATATCACCACTGATTCCATAGAAATATGAACTACCATCATAGATTACCACAAACAATTCTATGCACACAAATCAGTAAATCTGGATGAAATGGATAAATTCCTGGACACAAGTACCCTCCAAAGACTAAATCAGGAAGGAGTTGCAACCCTGAATAGACCAGTAACAAGGGTTGAAGTTGAGGCAGCAATTAATAGCCTACCAACCAAAAAAAGCCCAGGTCCAAACAGCTTCACAGCCGAATTCCACCAGACAAAGAGGAACTAATACCATTCCTTCAGAAACCATTCAAAAAAAACAAAAAGAGGGAATCCTCCCTAACTCATTTTATGAGACCAACATCATCCTGATACCAAAACTCAGAGAGACACAACTATAAAAGAAAACTTCAGGCCAATCTCCATAATGAACATAGATGCAAAAATCTTCAATAACATACTGGCAAACCGAATGCAACAGCACATCAAAAAAACTCCCCTATCACAATCAAGTAGGCTTCATCCTGGGGATGCAAGATTGGTTCAACATACAAAAATCTATAAACACAATCCATCACATAAACAGAACCAAAGTCAAAAACCACATGATTATTGCCATAGATGCAGAGAAGGCTTTTGACAAAATTCAATAGCTTTTTATGCTAAAAACTCTCAATAAACTAGGTATCTATGGAATGTATCTCAAAATAATAAAAGTTATTTATGACAAACCCACAGCCAATATCATACTGAACAGGCAAAAACTGGAAGCATTCCTTTTGAAAACTGGCAGTAGACAAGGTTGCCCTTTCTCACCACTCCTATTCAATATAGTATTGGAAGTCCTAGCCAGAGCAATTAGGCAAGAAAAAGAAATAAAGTGTATTCAATGAGGAAAAGAGGAAGTCAAATTGTCTCTGTATGCCAACGACATGATTGTATATTTAGAAGACCCCATCATCTCAGCCCAAAATCTCCTTAAGCTTATAAGCAACTTCAAAAAAGTCTCAGGATACAAAATCAGTGTGCAGAAATCGCAAGCATTCCTATACACCAATAACAGACAGAGAGCCAAATCACTGATGAATTCCCATTCACAATTGCTACAAAGATAATAAAATACCTAGGAATACAAATAACAAAGGATGTAAAGGACCTCTTCAAGGAGAACTACAAACGCCTCAAGGAAATAAGAGGGGATGCAAACAGATGGAAAAACATCCCATGCTCGTGGTTAGGAAGACTCAATATCATGAAAATGGACACATTGCCAAAAGTAATTTATAGATTCAACACTATCCTTATCAAGCTACCATTGATCTTCTTCCAGAACTGGGAAAAAAAAAACCACCTTAAACTTCATATGGAACCAAAGGAGGACCTGCAGAGCCAAGACAATCCTAAACAAAAAGAACAAACCTGGAGGCATCACGCTACCTGACTTCAAACTATACCACAAGACTACAACAATCAAAAGAGCATGGTACTCATACCAAAACAGAGATATAGACCAGTGGACCAGAACAGAGGCCTCAGATGCAATGCCACACATCTACAACCATCTGATCTTTGACAAACCTGACAAAAACAAGCAATGGGGAAAGAATTTCCTGTTTAATAAATGGTGTTGGGAAAACTGGCTAGCCACATGCAGAAAGCTGAAACTTGACCCCTTCCTGACACTGTACACTAAAATTAACTCCAGATGGATTAAAGATTTAAACATAAGGCCTAACACCATAAAAACCAGAGAAGAAAACCTAGGCAATACCATTCAGGACATAGGCATAGGCAAGGACTTCATGACTAAAACACAAAAAGCATTGGCAACAAAAGCCAATTAGACAAATGGAATCTAATTAAACTTAAGAGCTTCTGCACAGTGAAAGAAACAATCATTAGAGTGAACCAGCAATCAACAGAATGGGAAAAATTTTGCAATCTACCCATCTGACAAAGGGCTAATATCTACAATCTACAAAGAACTAATGCAGATTTTGAAGGAAAAAAAATATTCAAAAGTGGGCAGAGGATATGAACAGACACTTTTCAAAAGAAGACCCATATGAGTCCAACAAACATGAAAAAATGCTCACCATCACTGGTCATTAGAGAAATGCAAATCAAAACCACATTGAGATACCACCTCACCCCAGTTAGAATGGTGATCATTAAAAAACTGGAAGCAACAGATGCTGGAGAGGATGTGGAGAAATAGGAACACTTTTATACTGTTGGTAATTAGTTCAACCATTGTGGAAGACAGTGTGACAATTCCTCAAGAATCCAGAAACAGTGATTCCATTTGACATAGCAATCCCATTACTGGGTATATACTCAAAGGATTATAAATGGTTCTATTATAGATATAGAGACACATACACAGGTATGTTCATTGCAGCACTGTTTACAATAGCAAAGACTTGGAACCAACCCAAATGCCCATCAATGATAGACTGGATAAAGAAAATGTGGCACATATACACCATGGAATACTATGCAGCCATAGAGAACAATGAGTTTGTGTCATTTGTAAGGACATGGATGAATCTGGAAACCATCAGTCTCAGCAAACTGACATAGGAACAGAAAGCCAAATACCACATATTCTCACTCATAGGCAGGTGTTGAACTATGCGCACACATGGGCACAGGGAGGGGAACATCACACACTGGGGTCTGTTGGGGGCTGGGGGCTATGAAAGGGACAATGGGGAGCGGGGAGGTTGGGGAGGGATAACACTGGTAGAAATGCCTGACATAGGTGACGGGGGCATGGAGACAGAAAACCACTATGGCATGTGTGTACCTACACAACAATCCTGCAAGATCTGCACATGTACCCCATAACTTAAAGTACAATAAAAAAATAATTTTAAAAATATATATCTGTATACTCTATCACTCATATAATTTTCTTATATTTCTTGAAGATGAAATACTTATATTTCTTGTCTCTGCAGCATATGATTTTCCATTATTATATTTCTCTTCTTCCTCCAATTACTAAAATATACCCACTTTTCCTTTCAAATTATCACATAAGATGGGATTAATGTAGTCTTACCCTTTTATCTCAATTTAGAAAAAGTCTTCATGATTTAAAAATAATATTCATTTGATAGTAACAGTTAATATATTTTTAAAGTTTTACTGTTTCCTTATATGATTAGCTCTTATGGGATACAGGGAAAGATTTCTGCTTCTTTTGCAAATCTCCACAGCTGTTAGATTAGTGCCTTATAGGCAATAATATAAGTAATGTCAGTAATTACCTGGAGGCCAGAGGTTTAACCTTGACAACCTGTTTATACTCCAGGAAAACAATAATTTCAATTCTTGTTGCTGTTTGATGTCACTGAGGAGTTAAAGAAGACTCCAAAAAGAAGACTAGATATTAAGTGATAACAGTTTGGAGAATAAGTAAAAGCATACAAAAAATTTGACTATAACTGGTAAGAAACTAGTTGCAATGGTGGTAAGACTATTTGGTAACTAATGGGACAGTTCTATTTAGTTTAAAAAATGGCAGTTTTATTAAAATGTAAGAAAAATAACAAAAACAATTAAAAATTTGTGTCATGATTAAAGAATTGACAGATAATTTGTCACTGTTTTGAATAAAACAAAATATGATTTTAAAATGAAAGGATATAATTAGGCTGAAAAATATCCCCAGAGTAAACATTATTAAAAAAAAGAAAACTGTTAGCTAAGCAATATGTTAAATGTCAGTTAATTGTAATCAAAGTAAGTTTGAAATGAGTAAGTGTTAGAATTTGGTAAAATGTCAGACAGCAAAGGATTCAATTATGTCTTGATTATGGCTGCAGTCTGTCAGAAATAAGAAGGTAGGGTACCTTGACTGGCAAAGGTAGGGTACCTTTGCCTCCCAGCATTAGCAAAGCTTAAATAATGTATGAATGTATGGTAAGAATGTATGGGTAGACATATGTTAAAGCAAAATATTCAGTGTTATAGTTTACTTCTCCTAACTTCTGTCATTTTTTTCTGAACAACTGTATTTCTGAAATTACATTTTAACTATTTTGAGATTTTTTTTATTAGATTTTACTTGACTTGATCACTTAAAGATAGTAGTAAAAGCAAAGAAATATTAAGTAGTAACAGTTTTTAATACCCATTTTTAGACTGCATTCTAGCCTGGGCAGTAGAACAAGAATCCTGTTCTCTCTCCTTTTTCTTCCTCTTTCTTTCTCTCGTACATTCTTTTTTTTCTTTCTTTCACTCTCACTTTCTTTCCTCTCTTTTCCTTTCTTTCAAAAAAAAATAAAAAATAAAAAATAAAAAAAAATAAAAAAGTCTCTTGATCCATATTTTATAAAATATTATAGTCTCTCAACGAAATTGCCAGATAGTCTCAAAAACCTTTTGTATACTTAATAAAATATTCCTTCTGTATGCTTTCAGTGTTTGAGGCCAATATGAAGGGAAAGAAATTATATTCCTAATGATTTTCCAAGTGACTACTTAGAAATATTTTAGTTGTGGCCAACTACGGCACTTATGTGGGTGCCCAGCTACTCTTTTACGACAAATGGTGTACAGGTGAGACTTTTGTGTTCTCCTCAAACTCTCCTCCCACTCGATCTTCAGAATATACCTCCTTTCAAACACTAACAGATTACATAGCTAAAGCACCTACCACTTATGTGAAATAAATGCTTGATTGATTCATTCATTTTTCCTTAGGAGCAAATGGAAATAATGAAATAAGAATTTGCATCAGACTATTTCTAGGAAGTATGCTAGAGAGCTTGTACTATAAAACATGGGTTTTTAAAATATAAAATGAAAGTTAGTTTGTAGTCACAGGTACATGAGATTAGAGTTATATATGTTACATATTTATAGTGCTATAATTTTGAAGAAAAGAATATTAAGTGCATATTAACAACTAGGCACTGTGACTTTTATATATAAATCCATTTAATATTCTCAATGTTTCTATAAAATAAGCATTAATCTTCATATAGAATAGTAGCAATATTTTTTCAAATCCTAGAGCGAATAAATGATAGGGCACATATTTGAACCAAGAATTATTTGTCTCCAAAGCCAATAATTATTTGTATTTGCTTTATGATTCATTTAAAATATGCATTAAATCTATAGAAAGATAATAAAATATGTTACAGGTACGAAGAAGTTGGAATGATTAATTCAACTTGATAATATTGAATAAGTGTTAGGCAGGAGGGTGTTAATTTTTTCATGTAGTTCTTAAACCAGTTGGTTGTAGAACAACATCCCATACAGAATAGAGCCCATTAAAAGAAAGAGGAATGGTTTCTTTGTGGAATTGTAAAAACATTCTACACAGTTGTTTGATAAAGTGTGTCAGAATGTATAGGTAAACACAAGACTGGGGGCATATAACAAATGCTAGAACCTTTAAGCTTATGTTACAGACAAGTGAAAACTAATAGGCACTTTTTCAGCAGAATATTAATGTAATCATATACATCAGTTGAATGAATAAATAAATGGGTTTATATGTCAAGGGACAAATATTTTAGTCTTGAGAGTTTTCCCTTAAATTGCCTATATGTTATTCTAGAATTTTGCATGAAGTTACTTATAAACAAAAAGCATTTCTTTTTAAATGGCTCATTAACATGACAAATAACAGTAGCTTATTTTTATTACAGACTATATCTCTGTGACTGTCTTCCTGAGAGTTTTATTGAAATGGTAAAATTTTCTGTGATCGAGAGGTGTTTGAGGCAACAGCTGTTTAATTGACGATTTTCGAATTCCATCTTTATCTTTCTATTCATTAGATATTCATTTGGAGTTAAAAAAAATTAAAGCCCATCTGTATTTCTCTCCCCCACTGCCCAATACCAATTCTACATATCCTGATGTGCCTAACTTTACATTTGCAGAGGCACGTGCCTGTTATCTGAGAAGTGTCATCTTGTTTACAGAATGGGTGACAGATCCTTTCCACTTTGCTTAGTGGTTCTCACATAAATTACTCTTGAGAAAATGCTCTTTGAAGATATAACCAGATGGTTTCCCTCACATACTTGAGAAGCAGATTGGCAGTTTAGTTCTCTTTCATCAATTGTTGAGTGGCTATTTCCTATCTTCCCCATGGGTTAGTATGCCAGGTAGATTTATGTCCAAAAACATACAGAGAAAATAAATTATCAGTAAGTTCTTTCTTAGCAAGTCATTAGACAGAAGTCTGGCAGACTGTACTGAGAATTCCTCAGTGCTGCAGAAATGTTTCATCTCACTGGGGTTATTTGCTGCAATTAAAATGAGGTCAATGAGGTCACTTAATTTCATCATACCATACCAATTACTTTTATTTTTTTCTAATGCTGAGTGATATTATGAAATTAGCATTACCAGAAAAGGCATTATTCGAGAGGTCATTTTTATAGTGTTGTATCTAGAGTAATTATGAATATACTGAGTTAGAAATAAAACACCTCCCCCTGACCTTTACTGCCTAAGTCATAACACTTCCTTTTTAGTTCTTCATATCTTCCTCTTCCGCTCCCATTCTGGAACTCACAGCTAGCACTGCTTCAGAGTGTACTACAACTACCTGCATGGTCAAAAGTGAGCCTTTCTCACTGCCTCATGTTTTTAACCTTCATCTGCTATTGACTGGTAGAGTACCTAATGCTGATCATTTTGCCTCCCAGTATTAGCAAAGCTTAAATAATTTCTTAATAACAGTGACTGATTAGGAAGTTACTTTTTTACTCCATGGGATTTTTGTGTCACAGGAATAAAAAGAATACAGAATTCTAATTCAAATTCAGATTTTCCCTTACTATTTTAGAAATTGATCTCACTTTAATTTGTTATTCTGAATCAGGAATGTTATTTACATTCTCCCAAATGCTGGCAACTTTACATTTGAGTTTACAAATTGCTCAATTAGAGCAGAAAGAATCATTCCAGCTGCTTATCAGGAATTAAAGAAAGTCTTTGTGATTGGCATCATGCTCAGGACCACTATCCCACCACAGCCATGTCCGTGCATATATTGCTGGATAATGAGAATATGTGACATTACATAGAAACAGGAACTTTGTAGGTGTATTTAAGAATATAGATCTTAAGAAGGGATCCTACACTGGATTATCAGATGAACCCATTCCACTCCATTCCATTCCATTCCATTCAAAAGAGAAATTTCTAAAACTGGAGTTAGAGATAAGTGGCAGGAAGAGAAGTCAGAACTAAAATGTGGTAAGAAATTGTCCTGTTATTTATGGCTTTGAAGTTTGGAAAGGGCAACATGAGTAGGGATACAGATGGCTTTGAGGAGATGAGAGAGGCCCCAACCTAATAGTCACCAAGGAAACAGAGTCCTCACTTTTACAACTGCTTAGAAATAAATTCTGCCAATAACTTAAATACATCTGGAAGTAGATTGTCTCCAGAGCCTCTAGAATGCAAAAAGTTTTGCAGGTACCTTAATTTTGGCCTTGAGAGATTTTGAGCAGAAGGACCAGATGAGTCATGCCATACCAGAACTTCTGAACTACAAAAATGAGAAATACATAAAATTTTATATATTTGATATATGTTACAAGAGAGATAGAAAATTAATACAGGTGTGACATCAGCAACATGGCAGAATGGGAAACTCCTAACTCTCCCTCCACATACAGATGCACCAAATAAACATGTATTTGTGGATCAATTCTTTCTTAAAGTCAGAGAAAGTCAGATGAGAGACTCCTATTGACTAGGCAACTGAGAAAACATGCACAACAAATGAGAAGAAAAAGCATAGAAACACATGCATTGGCCCCTACCCTGGGCACTGTGCCATAATGTTAAGAGAGGAATCCCCAACACTGAGCTTCTCCCTATGGAAACAGGATTTGACTTCATTTATAACACTCTCACTCAAAGCCATGGTGTGACTCTTCATTCACCAATTCTGGGAGAAAAGAGGATTAAACACATGTATCTTTTTCTAGATCACAGGAAAAAAGCAGCAGTTTTGTATGAATGTGCAAGCGCTTCCAAGGCTTTCAACCTCCAGAAGAGGGTAGAGAAGGGGCTTAAGAAAACACTTCCACCATAATCTCTGGGACACATTTAAAGCAGTGTCTAGAGGGAAATGTATAGCAATAAATGCCCACATGAGAAGCAAGGAAATATCTAAAATCGACACCCTATCATCAAAATTGAAAGAGCTAGAGGAGCAAGATCAAAAAACTCAAAAGCTAGCAGAAGACAAGAAATAACTAAAATCAGAGCAGAATTGAAAGAGATAGAGACAAATAAAACTATTCAAGAAATCAATAAATCTAGGAGCTGGTTTTTTAAAAAGATCAACAAAATAGACAGACCTCCAACCAGAATAATTAAAAAAAGAAAATAGAGAAGAATCAAATAGATGCAATAAGAAATGATAAAGGGGATATCACTACTGATTCCACAGAAATACAAACTATCATAAGAGATTACTACAAACAACTCTATGCACATAAACCATGAAGCTGGAAGACATGGATAAATTTCTGGACACTTGCATCCTCCCAAGCCTAAACCAGGAAGCAGTTGAAACCCTGAATAAGCCAATAACAAGGGCTGAAGTTGAGCCAGCAATTAATAGCCTACCAACCCAAAAGAGCCCAGGTCCAGATGGGTTCACAGCTGAATTCTACCAGACATAAAAAGCGGATCTGGTATCACTACTTCTGAAACTATTCCAAACAATACAAAAAGAGGGAATCCTTCCCAAATCATTTTGTGAGACCAACATCATCCTGATATCAAAACTCGGCAGACACTCAACAAAAAAAAAGAAAACTTCAGGCCAATATCCATGATGGACATAGATGCAAAAATTGTCAATAAAATACTAGCAAACTGATTGCAACAGCACATCAAAAAGCTTATACATCATGATTAAGTAGGCTTCATCTTGGGTATGCAAGGCTGGTTCAACATACACAAGTACATAAACAGAACCAAAGACAAAAACCACGTGATTATCTCAATAGACGCAGAGAAGACGTCTGACAAAATTCAATGGTGCTTTATGTTAAAAATTGTCAATAAACTATGTATCAATGGAAGGTATCTCAAAATAATAAAAGCTATTTATGACAAACCCACAGCTAATATCATACCGAATGGGCAAAAACTGGAAGCATTCCCTTTGAAATGTGGTGCTAGACAAGGATGCTCTCTCCTACTACTCCTATTCAATATAGCATTGGAAGTTCTAGCCAGAGCAATAAGGCAAGAAGAAGAAATAGAGGGTATTCAATTAGGAAAGTAGGAAGTCAAATTGTCTCTATTTGCAGACGACATGATGATGTATTTAGAAGACCCCATCATCTCAGCCCAAAATGTTCTGAAACAGATAAGCAACTTCAGCAAAGTCTCACAATACAAAATCAATGTGCAGGAATCACAAGCATTACTATACACCAATAACAGACTAAAACAGAGTCAAATCAAGAATGAACTCCCATTCACAATTGCTACAAAGAGAATAAAATACCTAGGAATACAACTAACAAAGGATGTAAAGGACTTCTTCAAGGAGAACTACAAACCACTTTTCAAGGAAATAAGAGAGGACACAAACAGTTGGAAAAACATTCCATGCTCATGGCTAGGAAGAATCAATATTGTGAAAATGGCCATACTGCCCACAATAATTTATAGATTCAATGCTATCCCCATCAAGCTACCTATGACCCTCTCCACTGAACTGGAAATAAAAAGCACCTTAAAATTCATAAGGAACCAAGAGAGAGCCCATATAGCCAAGACAATCCTAAACAAAAAGAAAAAAGCTGGAGGCATCACGCTACCTGACTTCAAACTATACTACAAGGCTACAGTAATCTAAACAGTATGGTACTGGTACCAAAACAGAGATATAGACTAATGGAACAGAACAGAGGCCTCGGAGGCAATGCCACACATCTACAACCATCTGATCTTTGACAAACCTGACAAAAACAAGCAATGGGGAAAGGATTCCCTGTTTAATAAATGGTGTTGGGAAAACTGGCTAGCCATGTGCA
>CAUYLG010009786.1:0-21910 GCA_963573385.1 Cacajao melanocephalus
CCCTCCCTTCTTCCTTCCCTCCGTCCCTCCCTGCCTCCTTCCTTCCCTCCCTACCTCCTTCCTTTCTTCCTTCCTTCCCTCCCTCTCTCCCTCCCTCCCTCTCTCCCTCCTTCCCTCTCTCCCTCCTTCCTTCTTTCCTTCCTTTCTTCTTTCCTTCCTTCCCTCCCTCCCTCCTTCCTTCCTTCCCTCCCTCCTTCCTTCCTTTCTTCCCTCCTTCTTTGTTTCTTTTGTTTGTTCGTTTGTTTAACAGGATCTTTCTCTGTCAATCATACTAGAGTGCAGTGGCGCGATCATGGGTCACTGCAGCCTCAACCTCCTGGGTTGTTGAATCCTTTTTGAATCCTTCCTCCCACCTCCACCTCTCAAGTAGCTGGGACTATAGGCCTGCACCACCATGCTCTGGTGATTTTTTTTTTGTAGAAAATGGGGCTTCGCCACATTGCTCAGGCTCAAACTTTTGGGCTTAAGTGATTCAGCCTCCCAAAGTGCTGGGATTACAGGCTTAAACCAAAGTACCCAATCAGAATGTTATATTTTCATTGGAAATAGACTGCATTGTTTTTATACAATGGTGTCAGTAAGCTCTAAGGAAATGAATAGCGGAGATTACTCAGTGTGATTCACTTTTGTCATCCTGAAAAAGAGATGGTTCTTTGCTTTATGTAAGAAGCAGTAATCTTGGCCAACTCTTTAAAGATGAGGGACTTAGGGGTTTGGCTTCTCCACTCACGAGCTGTGGAACCCTGCAGTGATTCACCTGCATCATTGGCTGGGAGACTCCATGAGCCATAGATGAGTGCTGAGATCCTCAGGAAGACAGCATTATAAGATGGAAAAGAAGTCAATTGCATGAATATAAAGCAATGCTCAATGGAGAAGATATTTGAGATGTCAGTGATGGAGTATTTGACTCCTTGATAGGTTGAATTTTCCTTTTGCAGGTTTTATCTGAATGGCACTAGTTCTGCCAAGTGCACTGAGGAAGGAAAATGGAGTCCAGAGCTTCCTGTCTGTGCTCGTAAGTCTGGGGGGAAGATAATTAGCTGGTTTGCCCAGAACTTTCCCAGTTTTAGCACTGGAAGTCTCACATCTGGAAACTCTTCAGTCCCAGCTCAATGAGGTGAATGGTCACTCTTGTGGGGGATGTTCATCCTGATCTCTTGGCCTAAAAGATGAAACAACCACTTTGGAATGACAGGAGGAAGGCATTTTACTTACGGACGTATTCTGTATTCTCCACCTGATGGTCATGACTCTTTCTAAGACAGACGCCAATGCTCTCATGGTGCTTTGGAAGGGGCTTTGATATGTGTGGCTTTGGTCTATCAGGGACTGTCACCACTTAACTAGGGGAACTTCTGCAAACAGTGAGATCAAACAAAAATCTTCCTCCCACTCTGGAACTTCATTCATTCTTTTATTCACTTATTCAGTAAACATGAAGGCTGGGTGTGGTGGCTCACGTCTGTAATCCCAGCACTTTGGGACCCCAAGGCGGGTGGATCACGAGGTCAGGAGTTCGAGACCAGCCTGGCCAATATGGTGAAGACTGTCTCTACTAAAAAACAAAACAAAACAAAACAAAACAAAACAAAATTAGCTGGGCATGGTGGAGCATGCCTGTAATCCCAGCTACTCAGGAGGCTGAGGCAGGAGAATTGCTTGAACCCAGGAGGCAGAGGTTGCGGTGAGCCGAGATCGCACCATTGCACTCCAGTCTGGGGAACAAGAGCTAAATGCTGCCTCAAAAAACAAAACAAAACAAAACAAAACAAAAAATAACAACAACAGAAAAAACCACGAATTGAGGATCTGCTGTATGCTGGATTCTGTTGTTAGCATTGAGGCTGCGAGGCCAAAGGAGACAGCTCTGCCTTCAGAGAGTAAGCCTAGTGACAAGGGAGATGAGGAGGAAAGTCACCCTCACAATAAGCTAAGAGCCCATCAAAGGGGCTTGCATCCTAGGAGCTGACTGGCATTTCTCCAAAAAACACTGATGTTTTTTCAGAAGATTCTCAGCCAAGCTGTCGGAGTCATCCCTGGGCTCTGCTTATGTAGGGAAGGACCTTCTTATGTTCCCCAACTTGTAATTTACACATCTTTTTTTTTGTTGTTTTTTTGAGACGGAGTCTTGCTCTGTCGCCAGGCTGGAGTGCAGTGGCACAATCTTGGCTCACTGCAACCTCTGCCTCCTGGGTTCAAGCGATTCTTCTGCCTCAGCCTCCTGAGTAGCTGGGACCACAGGTGTGTGCCACCACGCCTGGCTAATTTTTGTATTTTTAGTAGAGATGGGGTTTCACCATGTTGGCCAGGATGATCTCGATCTCTTGACCTTGTGATCCGCTCGCCTCGGCCTCCCAAAGTGCTGGGATTTACAGGCATGAGCCATTGTGCCCGGCCAGTTTATACATCTTTGACCAGGAGGCCAAGGCACTATAATACCAGTTATAGTTCTTCAGCATTTCAGTGGGGTCTGTCCTTAGTAAAAGCAAATGGAAAGTAAAGCAATTTCAAATAAATATTAGTTTAAGAAAAACCGAACAAGCAAAAACAAAAGCTTTTAAGGGATATGAAGTAAAAGTTTTGACTCAGCAGTAGGAATCACCATGGTTCCTATAGTTTTCATTTAAAACAGATTTATACTAATTATGTAAATTTGCTTCTTTATTTAGAAACAGGGTCTTGCTCTGTTGCCCAGGCTGGAGTGCAGTGGCATGATCACAGCTTACTACGATCTCCTCCTCCCACGTTCAAGCGATCCTCCTATCTCAGCTTCCTGGGCAGCTGAGACTATAGATGTGTGCCCACATCTGGGTAATTTTAAAAAATTTTTGTAGAGACAGGGTTTTGCTCTGTGACCCAGACTCGTCTCGAACTCTTGGTTTCAAGCAGTCTTCCTGCCTCCGCCTTTAAGAGCTCCGGGATTACAGGCGTGAGCCACGGTGCCTAGCCATAAATTCACTTTTCAAAAGGGTTATAAATAGAAAGACTACTTTAGCTTTAATCTAATTTAAATGAGTATTTCTCATACTTGAATGGACATATAAGTCTCTTGGGCATCTTGTTAAAATGTAGATTCTGACTCAGGCGTCTATGGTGGGTTCTGAGCTTCTGCATTCCAGCAAGCTCCCAGGCAGGGCACATGCTGCTAGCCCTTGGATCACACTTTGATCAGCAGGGATCTAGAGAATTCAAGGTAAATCACCTTTTGGTCAGCACCATCTTCTATTACGCTAGTGTAACTTTCCCTAAACTTGTTGAAGCTCCATATTACTCAGGTCAGGGTGACAAGCCACTGCTCTCTCTCCGGGTTTCTGAAGCTACTTGGGTAAGCTCCTTCCATACCAAGAGTCCAAAAGCAGGAAGGTATTCTAGAGAAACAGACTGAACTGGTAATGGAACTTGTTCCCAAACAACTATGTACCAAGTTGCTGTCACCAGCCATTATTTTAGGATGATCCTTCAGCACTGAGGGACCAATTCTGCCTTCCAGAAGTATCTTCCAAGGTAGTATTTGAATCAAAGATTTTAGGAAACCTAACCATTGTGTTGTTGCAAAAGGCAAATTATTTGTGCCAAGGCTTAAATTTACTTCATTTTTTGGTGTTATGAGTGGTGTGGATATCTAATTTGAGGGTCATATTTTCTTTTGTTTTTTCTTTCTTTTCTTCCTTCCTTCCTTTTTCTTTCTTTCCTTCCTTCCTTCCTTCCTTCCTTCCTTCCTTCCTTCCTTCCTTCCTTCTTTCTCTCTCTTTCTTTCTTTCTTTCTTTCTTTCTTTCTTCTTTCTTTCTTTCTTTCTTTCTTTCTTTCTTTCTTTCTTTCTTTCTTCTTTCTTTCTTCTTTCTTTCTTCTTTCTTTTTCCTGAGACATTAGCTCACTCTGTTGCCCACGCTGGAGTGCAGTGGCGCAATTTTGGCTCACTGCAACCTCCTCCTCCCAGGTTCAAGTGATTCTCCTGCCTCAGCCTCTGGAGTAGCTGGGACCACAGGCACACACCTCCATGCCTGGCTCATTTTTGTATTTTTGGTAGAGACGGGGTATCACCATGTTGGCCAGGCTGGTCTGAAACTCCTGACCTCAAGTGATCTACCCGCCTCAGCCTCCCAAAGAGCTGGGATAATAGGTGTGAGCCACTGCACCCGGTGGGTCATATTTCCCTAACAGGCATCCACAAGTGATGATTTTTACCCTGGTAATTTGATCAGTTTGGATTTTTTCAAGTTTATCCTTAGGGTTTTTTTTCTTTCTGTAAAGAGTGTATTTAATAGTCTTAACTATTTTCATAGAAATGATAGTTCTTTCTTTTTCCAGCCATCACCTGCCCTCCACCATCCATACCGACATTTGCAACACTTCGTGTTTATAAGCCATCAGCTGGAAACAACTCCCTCTATCAGGACACAGCAGTTTTTGAATGTTTGCCACAACATGCGATCTTTGGAAATGACACGATTACCTGCACAGTGCATGGAAATTGGACTAAATTACCAGAATGCAGGGGTACGTGCAGTAAGACAAAATACATATGATAGGGCAGGATCCCATTTTTGAAAGGTATTGAAAATTTCTACTATCATGGAGTGTTTCCAATGAACTCCTTCAACAGCTGTTTATTGAGCATCTACTATGTGCCAGGCAGTGTGCTGGGCACTGGAGATTCCAGATGAATGAGACCTGGCTTCTGACCCAAGGGAATTAAAAATAATTCAGTGAACTATCTGGAGCTGCCTAGGACAGCTTCCCGTAGGTGGTGATCCTTGAAGTGGGCCTTGGAGGAGGAGTAGAGAATGAGTAGAAGGCATACCACATGGGGGCACAGCATGTGCAGACAGGGAGGCATGAAAGGGCAGGATGTATCCATGGACAGCTGAATATTTCAGTGAGGCTGGTGAAGTTCTCTTCTGGTTGAAGTTCCTGGGTTAAATTGGAGAGTCCTAGGAGATGAAGGTAAAGCCTGGGTTGCAGTCTGATTGTCATTCGTTTTTAAAATCTTTACCCAAGTTTAAGAATCACAGATATATTTGATTTTTAAGAAATTATGAAAATTATTTATCCTTTAACTTGATGTGTCATTACTATCTTTGTCAGCTGCATAACAAACAGATAAATTATAAAGTTTACTATGTGCACAAAGAGGTTTTTGTTTTGTTTTGTTTTTGATAGAGTCTTGCTCTGTCGCCCAGGCTGGAGTACAGTGGGGTGATTTTGGCTCACTGTGACCTCTGCCTCCTGTGTTCAAGTGATTCTCATGCCTCAGCCTCCTGAATAGCTGGGATTACAGGTGCCCATCACCACGCCTGGCTAATTTTTGTATTTTTAGTAGAGACGAGGTTTCACCACGATATCAGGCTGGTCTTGAACTCCTGACCTCAAGTGATCCATCCACCTTGGCCTCCCAAAGTGCTGGGATTACAGGTGTGAGCCACTGCTCCTGGCCAAGAGTTATTCTAACGACTATTAACTTCTCCAGTGGTAGATATTACAGATATCCAGTGAATGATTCAAAACATAAGTGATTTTCAGCATGGGGGAGCTACTGATAACAGTAGTAACTTGCACCTTCCTGGGCACTCAACAATGGGCCAGGCACTGGTCTCCTGCTACCTTTGTGTCATCTGACTTAATTCTCCAAAGTCCTAAGCAGTAGGTTCCTTCTTTTTTTCAATGTTTCACCTCGATGTATCAATCAGCTGTTAATATGTTGTGACATTTTTCTCTCTGTTTCTCCATAAAAAGATCCTTTTTTTCCCCTCTATTTTGAGATGGAGTTTTGCTCTTGTTGCCCAGGCTGGAGTGCAATAGCACCATCTTGGCTCACTGCAACCTCCGCCTCCTGGGTTCAAGTGATTCTTCTGCCTCAGCCTCCCGAGTAGCTGGGCTTATAGGTGCCTGCCACCATTCCCGGCTAATTTTTATATTTTTAGTAGAGATGGAATTTCACTGTGTTGGCCAGGCTGGTCTCAAACTCCTGAACTCAAATAATCTGCCTGCCTCGGCCTCCCAAAATGCTGGGATTACAGGGGTGAGCCTAGTCTCCTATAATTAAGAATAAGCCCCTGCCTCTTCTGTTGTCTTTCATTGACATTTTTGAAGAGTACAGGCTAGTTGTCTTGTAGAATGTTCCATAATCTGAATGTGATTAGTTATTTACTCTTGATTAGATTCATGGTAAATATTATTGTTAAGAATACAATACAGTTTCAGCAGTTCCGTCACTGGCCGTGCTTAGTTTGATCCTTAGTCAGGTGAGGTTTGCTAGATCACCTTTTGGTAAAGGCACTGCTTTTTCTCTGGAATTAGGAAGCAACCTGTGGATGATACTTCAAAACCATGCGAATATCCACTGTTGGGCAGTCATTGTAGAATCCAATAATGATCTTTGAATCTATCAGTTATGGCATTGGTGACTGAAAATGGTGACTTTCTAATTCTATCTTTCCTTCTACGTTTATTCACTGGCTTCCCTTTATACAGACGAGCTCTCCCTCCATCCACCATTTTTTAGTATTATTATAGACACATGGATTTTTTTTTTTTGAGAGGGAGTCTCACTGGTTTCCCAGGCTGGAGTGTAATGGCACAATCTCAGCTCACTGCAACCTTCAACTCCTGGGTTCCAGTGATTTTCCTGCCTCAGCCTCCCGGGCTGGGATTATAGGCACGCGGCACCACACCCGGCAAATTTTTTCTGGTAGAGATGGGGTTTCGCCACGGTGGTCAGGCTGGTCTCAAACTCCTGAGCTCAAGTAATCCATCAGCCTCAGTCTCCCAGAGTGCTGGGATTACAGGGGTGAGTCACTGCATTTGGCCACATGAATTCTTCTTTTATTTAAGGTGTGGCAGAACCAAAATTGAGCCAAGCAATCTGACTCGAGTTTATACTCCAAATTACCTCCTTAAACTGCCTCCGAGAATATTGTGCTCTGGGCTCCAGCCTTTCTTCCTTGCACTGCAGCTCATAAGGACAAGGGTTTGGAGCTCCACTGCTGAGGATCTGAAGGAGGCCGGGAAGCAGCACCATTTTTCTCTGACATATTTCATGCTGGCTTCTTTCATAGTCTGAATTGAATAACAGTAAGATTTACTATTTTAAAGCCAAATAATGGTATGCTAAGTGTGTATGGGGCGGTTCAGTCTTTGCATTTTAATTTTATGGTTTGTTGACTGAAAGAAATAGACTTTGCTTTTCTTCTTTCAAACCCACCATCATAGACTGTGTAGAGATGAAGTTTGCAATAAATAATACCTTATGATTATATGTGAAAACCCAGAGAACTTAGTGAAGTGTCATTAATTTCCTTTCAAACTGCGGTTGTTTCTTTTTTAATATCCAGGGTACCATGAATATAAGAGGAGTGCGGACAGAATTAAGCACAAGGTACCTATAAATTGCATTCCAGTTACAGGAACACACAGTGACTCAGTGGTGTGATTGAGACAAGAATGTAACTATTTCATGACTATTGGATAGCAGCACTACTATTTATTACTAATACATCTTACTGAATAAATGTTTTAGAAGTGAAATGCCCATTCCCATCAAGGCCAGACAATGGATTTGTGAACTATCCTGCAAAACCAGCACTGTATTACAAGGATAAAGCCACGTTTGGTTGCCATGATGGATATTCCCTGGATGGCCCAGAAGAAGCAGAATGTACCAAACTGGGAAACTGGTCTGCCATGCCAAGTTGTAAAGGTATGGAAATATAGGCGAGGTCCTAGAAGATCTCTGAATGTATACAGTGGATCAGCTTTACTTGCTATTTTCTTGTTCCAACACTTTTCCACTTGTTGCTCAGACTTGGTAGGAAACTACTGGCGTGTGACGTCAGGACTCACATGTGCATGGGGAAGCCTCATGCTTAGGAAGCATGCTTGATTTTAAACCAGTATGAAATAAACAGATCCTTTGTAAGCACTGATGATAGGGTGGGAGATCTGTGGGCTTTTTAAATTTGCTTCTAAGTCTTTGCCTCTGAGCACCTTTATTTATTTATTTATTTATTTATTTATTTGATATGGAGCCTTGCTCTGTCACCCAGGCTGGAGAGCACTGGCATGATCTTGGCTCACTGTAACCTCTGCCTCCCTGGTTCAAGCATTTCTCATGCCTCAACCTCCCGAGTAGCTGGGATTACAGGCACCCACCATCATGCCCAGCTAATGTATTTTTAATAGAGAGAGGGTTTGGCCATGTTAGCCAGGCTGGTTTCAAACTCCTGCCCTCAGGTGATCCCCTGCCTTGGCCTCTATAGAGAAGAGCTTGCCTTCTGTCCACCATTTTTTAGTATCATTGTAGACACATGGATTTTTTTTTTTTTGAGATGGAGTCTCACTCTGTTGCCCAGGCTGGAGCGTCATGGTGCAATCTCAGCTGACTGTAACCTTCACTTCCCGGGTTCGAGTGATTACAGGCATGAGCCACCATGCCCAGCCCTTTTGCTGCTCTGTGTAGCCAAGGCTCTTCTCATTGCAAAAACCAACCACATATCCGAATGAGTTCAAGGAAATTGGAGATATTATAAGGAGGCAACAGGCAGTCGATCATGTGGGCATTGAAGATGATGAAATATAACTGGTACTTCTGAGGACTGGAACTGAAAGGCAGGAACTATTCCTACTTTTTCCATATCTCAAGGGCCTCTCCCATCTCTGTCTCTCCGCTTACTCCTCTTGAACATGTCTTGATATACACCAGACCCTCTCAGCTAAAGGAGTCATCACCAACTTGCAGCTTTTCCCGAGACGCTGGTTCCTTTTGAGTTAGGTGTCTACCCTTGATCCCGTCAGTGTCATGCTTAAGCAAAGCAACAGCCTAGCATTAGAACTCTGCTGAGGTCGCTATGGGCTGGACAGTTTAAGCAGAAAGAGGAATTCTGGGGCAGCAGGTAAGATGACAAATAACTAGCATCTCAGGTTACAGTTCCCTAGAAGCAGAGCCTGAGATGGGGATTCAAGTATAGCTGATTTAGTGGGTGTCTCAGGAGAAGAAAGAGTGAGGTAGATTTGAGAGGGTAAGGAACCAGTTCTCAGACTTCACTGTGTATCAGCAACACCTGGAAGGCTTGTTTTAACATGGGATTTTTGAGCTCCACTTTCAGAGTTTCTGATTTGGTAGATCTGGGATGGGACCTGACAATTTGCATTTATGCCAAGTTTCCAGGCGATGGTAATGCTGCTGAGCCTGGGAGAATTGTGGTCTCTGCTAGAATGAGGTTCAGTTTGATCCCACTGGGAGCTCTGGAGTGTGAATTCCACCCTTGAGTTAATCCCACTGACAGCCAAGGGGACCTGCTTTTTATATTCCCTCATCAGCCATTGGCTTTGAGCTGCTCCCTTCCCTGACTCTGGGGGGTTGTGATGCGGGTGGTTTACATAACCTCCTGGGAGAGGTGGCTTCCCTATGGCTGAAGGCAATTTTTCAGAGTATTTATGAGCTGTTATCAGCCAACACTCACAGTGACTGGCAGATAGATTCATCAGCTTAATGAATGCGATCTGAGACGGCAGTGCAGGCTTACATGAAATGTCAATATCTGTTAAAAGTTTTTTTTCACTGAAACGGAGGCTCTGATGCTTCTGTTCTGACCTTCTTCTGTGGCTACTGCAGGGAAAAAGAAGGCCATCTTGGAAGCTATGAGTAACAGTTCTGTTGATAGACAGCTGCAATTAGCAATCATAATAGCATCACTCACTATGTACATTTTTGGAATTTTCTTGCCTTGACCAATTTCTGTAGGAGTACTCATCTACTGTTTCAAATGCTATACTCTCTTTCAGAAAGATTTCCTGAACTCTTAAGTCCTGATTACAAATATTCTCTCTTTCAGCATCTTGTAAAGTACCTGTGAAAAAAGCCACTGTGGTGTACAAAGGGGAGAGAGTAAAGATTCAGGAACAATTTAAGAATGGAATGCTGCATGGTGATAAAGTTTCTTTCTTCTGCAAAAATAAGGAAAAGAAATGTAGCTACACAGAGGATGCTCAGTGTATAGACGGCACTATCGAAGTCCCCAAATGCTTCAAGGGTAAGTCTGCACCGGAATAGGACTCCCACTTACCCCTCATCATAATCAGAGCCTTTATTATATAATGATTGTCAAAAACCAGATGAGGCCAGGTGTGATGACTCAGGCCTGTAATCTCAGCACTTTGGGAGGCCAAGGTGGGTGGATCACCTGAGGTCAGGAGTTCAAGAGCAGCCTAGCCAACATGCTGAAACCCCGTCTCTACTAAAAATACAAAAATTAGTTCGGTGTGGTGGCTGTAATTCCAGCTACTCAGGAGGCTGTAATCCCAGCAACTCGGGAGACTGAGGCAGGAGAATCACTTGCACCCAGGGGGCGGAAGTTGTAGTGAACCAAGACTGTGTGGTTGCATTCCAGCTTGGGCAACAGAGCAAAACTCCATCTCAAAACAAAAACAAACAAACAAACACCAGATGAATTTGGCCACTGGATTTTTAAAAAGAACAGTGAGAGGGAGAAACAATGATATGAAGCAGGGAGCTGCAGATGGTGTGCCCACTTGCATTTTCCTGTCCATTTTTTTTTTTTTTTGAGACAGGGTCTCACTCTGTCACCCAGGCTGGAGTGCAGTGGTACGATCACATCTCACTGTAGCCTTGACTTTCTGGGCTCAAGTGATCCTTTCACCTTGGCCTTCTGAGTAGCGGGGATTACAGGCAGGTGCCACCATGCCCAGCTATTTTTTGTATTTTTATTAGAGAAGAGATTACGCCATGTTGCCAAGGCTGGTCGCGAACCCTTGGGCTCAAGCAATCCTCCTGCCTCAGTCTCCCAAAGTGCTGGGATTATAGGCATAAGCTATGTGCCCAGCCTCTTTTCCAATTCTTTTCTGTAAAACTCAAGGTTCTGGTTTTATTCAATTAATGTTGAGGTGAATTATGCCATCTTGTATAATTCCAAGTTGAGCTTGAATAATAATGAACCAAATATTGAAAAATAAAAATATCTACCTTATCTTGCTCCCACATTATAAAGAACTCACCCCAAGTTACAAAACAATTCATGGGAATGATAATTGGTCTAAAGATCTAACATTTCCCCCTTTCTCCAGCAATTCCTAGAGTTTGGAAAGTATCCATTACAGCAAAGTATCCATTAGAGCAAAATATTTTAAGGAAGATGGTACCAGCTTTGTGTGAGATAAAGAAGTGTGTAACGGCCAGCATTTAGAGCGGCTAACCTTTCAAGGTTTCGGATTTAGGGTATAAGTGTCTTTGATGCTAGGAAGTAAGAACCAGCCAGAGGCTGAAGCTGTCATTGGCTCTAGGTTTAGAAATCTTTCAAAAACATTGACCATCTTGTTTTAGCAGCTGGGAGAGGACAGGAGGGAGCAGACAAAGAAGAGAGGAGTCTGAGAGGTGTCCAGCTAGTGGGAGAGAAGAGAAGGATAACTGATTAAAAATACCCACTTCATGGGGTTGGTTTGATTATTAGAAATATGCATGACATGGAGTAACATACTTTTAATTACAAATAGTTAGAAATGCACTGAATAAATTGCAGGTGTTCAAAAGATAGCAGAGCCCTGGTGAGATGTTAAATACAAAATAAGACAAAATACAATAAGCTTAAATACAAATCAGTAGAAAAAAATACTGGAAAAGAATAATTTTAGAAAGTCATAGCTTTGTTGATATACTTCTTCAGGATCTTCTCCCTTATGATCTTTAGACAGATGCAGTACCATAGACGACTGATACAATTTTTTTCCCTTTAACATTGACTATTGTAGAACAGTCTTCACTGTATATAGAACCTTTGATTTTATTTCTTGAAAGTGAGGGCCTTGGCCAGGCATGGTGGCTCATGCCTGTAATCCCAGTATTTTGGGAGGCCGAGGCGGGTGAATCACTTGAGGTCAGGAGTTTGAGACCAGCCTGGCCAACATGCTGAAACCCTGTCTCTACTAAAAATACAAAGATTAACTGGGCATGGTGGCATGTACCTGTAATCCCAGCTACTCAGGAGGTTGAGACAGGAGAATCACTTAAGCCTGGGAGGCGGAGGGTGCAGTGCGCCAAGACTGCGCCACTGCACTCCAGCCTGGGTGACAAAGCAAGACTCCGTCTAAAAAAAAAAAAAAAGGAAGAAGGAAATTGAGGGTCTTATCATTTCCCTGATGTTTTCTCCCATCACTTAAACCTCACACTAAATGGTTTCATTCACATAGTTACAAGCACTTTATATACTTGTAAAATGTATTTGATTTGGTTTCGCTGTTTAACACATTTAAGAAATGATTGTTTCTCTTAGAATGTTTATCTTTTTCTCCCCCAACAGAACACAGTTCTCTGGCTTTTTGGAAAACTGATGCATCAGATGTAAAGCCATGCTAAAGTGGTTTTCAGATTCAACATAAAATGTCACATTTGTATCTTGCTCATCCAAGGAACCTAATGGAAATTAAAAAATAAAGCTACTGAATTTATTGCTTCAGCCATTGCAGTTCATGGTAGCTTACTTTTAGTTATGTCATCTGGTTAAGAAATGCAAATATTTGAAATGTTATCATTTTATGGCTGTGAAATTGACAGTATAAACAATTGTCTGGGTATCCCACTTTTCCTGTGCATAATCCTATTCTCGGCTGGGCAAGGTGGCTCATGTCTGTAATCTCAGTACTTTGGGAGGCTGAGGCGGGCAGATCATCTGAGGTCAGGGGTTCGAGACCAGCCTGGCCAATATGGTGAAACTCTGTCTCTACTAAAAATACAAAAATTAGCCAGGCATGGTGACATAGGCCTGTAATCCCAGCTACTTGGGAGACTGAGGCAGGAGAATTGCTTGAACCTGGGAGGCAGAGGTTGCAGTGAGCTGAGATTGTGCCACTGCATTCCAGCCTGGGTGACAGAGTGAGATTCCATCTTAAATAAATAAATAAATAAATAAATCCTACTCTCAAGCACTTTCACGTAAAACACCTGCAATACAATATTTTTCATAGAATGGACCACAGACCCCCATCCCCATTACTATTACCTATATGCTTATTTCAAAGAAAAAGTGTTGTGCCCCAGATTGTCAAGAATGGCCCAGAATTCTGCATTTATGACAAAGTTTCCAGATAGTTCTTGTGTATCCTCGAGTTTGAGAAGAACTGCCATGCAGAAATAAACATGGACTTGCAGATCAATAGGACTGGATTTGCATCATTGATGCTGGATTTACATAGGGCCAAAAATTTTTTCTGTATCCACCACAATTCCGTGACCCATCATTGACGCCATTCCTTTGCATATATTCAACTCCCTTGCCCTTCTCTCCTTTGGCAGTGTTTGCTGGCTGAACTCAACTCTGGCGCTATCTGCCTTCCTTATGCCTGCACCTGAGGAGCTGAATGTGGCTGGAAAAAAAAGAGAAACTAACAATTAATCATGCCAACAGGTCCCATTTTAAATTCACAAACACAAACTTTACATGGGCCTCCAGCTCTGCCCGAGAATCCTATTGTGTTTCTCTAGTTTGTTCACTCTCTTACTCTCCAAAGTGGCTATTTGACTTCTTAATCCTCCTGAAGCCACCTTCCTTCTCCTCACCCTTAGCTAGTAAGTTGGCTCCTTATTTCACTGAGAAAATAGAAAAGCAATTCTCCTGACTCAGCCTCCCGAGTAGCTGGGATTACAGGCATGCGCCACCAAGCCTGGCTAATTTTGTATTTTTAGTAGAGATGGGGTTTCACCATGTTGGTCAAGTTAGTCTCAAACTCCTGACCTCAGGTGATCCACCCACCTCAGTCTCCCAAAGTGCTGGGATTACAGGCATGAGCCATCATGCCCAGCCTCAGCATGCCTAACTTTGACACCTCAGCACTTCTCTTTTAAACACATAGCACCTTTCCAACACTCCTCCCTTCCTGAGCCTATTCAACCAAGAAGCTCCTGGACATGGCAAGTTTGTAGAAGGTTGTGTATTTTGTGATTTTATTCACTGAAAGGCATTTTAGACTGTTGGATAGGTTTGGATCCCTGAAAAGTAATCAGAGGAGACTTCAGAGCTTAGACGATAGTCCTGATTCCTCTAATTTAGTGATATTTTCACAGAATAAAAAGCTGCTATTTTTGTAATTGGAAGAAGGAATTTGGATTTGAGGAGTCCATCAGTAGAATGTGCCCAGTTGCAAGCCCCTTTATTTAGTGACTGTGTGGTCCATTTTGTGCCATAAGTAGATTCCCTTTTTCAAGCATTTTTCCTCTTAAATGCTTTGATCACCAGGTTGCCTATCATCACAGTTCTGCTGTACCCTTCCCAGCCATAGTGTGCAGTGATCTCCCCTGATGGAGACAGTACAGGAAGTACTAGCCGTCACAGGTAGCCTAGTGAAGAAAGAACTGCAACCACAAGGAGCTGGTTATCATTCTCTATTTTTGCACAGTTGAATTGAATCTTCCCAAACTAATATTACTCACCTAGCAATCACAGACTAAATGAACTCTATAAACTATATAACTCTATAAATGCATATAACTATATAACTGTAAACTCTATATATGCATTTGGCTAAGGAGGTCTTCTTCCAAGACAAGTAGGTCTCTGAAGGTGCTTCCCAATGACCTTTTTCCTCTTGGTTTATGGCAGGGCAGCATTCTAAATACAAAGGAATCCATTTTTTGTTTGTTTGTTTTTTAAGATGGAGTCTCTCTCTGTCGCCCAGGCTGGAGTGCAATGGCACTGTCTTGGCTAATTGCAACCTCTGCCTCCTAGGTTGAAACAATTCTTCTGCCTCAGCTTCCCAAGTAGCTGGGATTACAGGCGGGCGCCCCACGCCTGGCTGATTTTTGTATTTTTAGTAGAGACAGGGTTTCACCATGTTGGCCATGATGATCTCGATCTCTTGACCTTGTGATCTGCCTGCCTCTGCCTCCCAAAGTGCTGAGATTACAGGCGTGAGCCAACACGCCCAGCCAAGAATCAGTGTTTTAACTTACCTCTTATGCTATATTTCTGCAATAAGTTTATAATATAATGTTCTCACTTGTAATACATTGATCAGTCTTTCAATATATAAGATCTCATTCTTGTGCCCCAAACTCAATAATAAGGACCATTCCTCAGTGACATTTCCTATCTACTAGCCTGAGGATCATTCTCTGCTTTAATTGCTCAATAAAAGATTAAAAAGATAAGAGAAGGAAAGAAAAGGAAAGAAAACAGCTTGAGCTGCGTGCATGTGTGTGTCAGTATGCCTGTGTGTGTGTAAGTGTGTATGTGGTTGGTGTGCAAGTGTGTGAGCATATTTGTCCCTTTTGTGTGAGTGTGTGAGTATATATGTGGTATGTGTGGTATGCATGTGGATTTGTGTATGTTGTTTGAATGTGTGTGCTTTGTGTATGTGGCCATGCGTATGCATGTGAATGTGTGTGTGTGTGTGTGTGTGTGTGCGTGCGTGCGCGTGCGCGATTAGTTTTTTGTGTGCTATTGCTGCCTCCTAGTGGTATCTATTCCTTTCCAAAGTGCTGGCAAAACAGTTGGGAAAGAAAATAAGACTTGGTATTGAAATCTTCTGTGTCAGGCACTGGGTAAATTCTTTCACATATCTCTCCTCTGTTAACTCAATCTCTGCAATCATCCCATAAGGAAAATAAATAAACTGAAGCTCAGGAAGATATGTAACTTGGTTTACCCAGGTCACAAAGCTAATAAGTGACAGAATCAGATATCCAAACTTCAGAATGATGTCTTTCATGCCATTTTTATACTGCTAGTTAAGCTATGACTTTTCCCAGTGGCTTCCTGGTAATATTTGCACTCTAGAGTTGTAGTTTTACAGCCTACTGCTGAAACAGGTTGGTAGAATTGTTGTATACGCAAGACTAGGAAGTACTCTAGGTGGTTAGTTTTATGGATACTGGCTAGGGCATTATGATGATATGTATATTACTGAAGGGAAGGGAGAAAGAGTAGCCAGTTTATCTCTGTTCATGTCCTATAGCATGAATTACCCAAAGAGGTTAAGATAGAATAAACAGCAGAAGGAGGAATGAAATGAATATTGCTTAATTCTAGCATAAGGAAGAAATCCAAAGTCATTGTGCTAATGGCAGTGACTCTTTTTTTAATAGTGAAGAAAAGAAAATATGCCTCATAATTCTTAGTTTCTGCAATCTTTATACTGTATGTATTGTATGTATGTATGTATGCATTTATTTATTTGAGATAGAGTTTCGCATTTGTTGACCAGGCTGGAGTGCAATGGCATGATCTTGACCACAACCTCCACCTCTCGGGTTCAAGCGATTCTCCTGCCTCAGCTTCCTGAATAGCTGAGAGGACAGGCATGTGCCACCACGCCTAGCTAATTTTGTATTTTTAGTAGACACAGGGTTTCTCCATGTTGGCCAGGCTGGTCTTGAACTCTCAACCTTAAATGATCTGCCTGCCTTGGCCTCCCAAAGTGCTGGGATTACAGGCATGAAGCACTGCGCCCAGCCCTTATTTATTTTGTTTAAAAAATATTCCTCGAGGATCTAGAAATAGAAATACCATTTGACCCAGCAATCCCATTACTGGGCATATACCCAAAGGATTATAAATCTTTCTGTTATATACACATGCACACGTATGTTTGTTGCACACTGTTTACAATAGCAAAGACTTGCAACCAACCCAAATGCCCATCAAAGATAGACTGGATAAAGAAAATGTGGCACATATACATCATGGAATACTATGAAGCCATAAAAAAGGATGAGTTCATGTCCTTTGCAGGAACATGGATGAATCTGGGAACCATTATTTTCAGCAAACTGACACAAGAATGGAAAACCAAACACTGCATGTTCTCACTCATAAGTGGGTGTTGAACAATGAGAACACGTGGACACAGTGAGGGGAACATCACACACTGGGGCCTGTTGTGGGGTGGGGGGCTAGGGGAGGGATAGCAGGGAGTGGGGAGATTGGGGAGGGATAACATTAGGAGAAATACCTAATGTAGGTGACGGGGGGATGGAGGCAGCAAACCACCATGCATGTGTATACCTGTGTAACAATCCTGCAAGATCTGCACATGTATCCCAGATCTTAAAGTAAAATAAATAAAAAAAAACAGAGACAGGGTCTCGCTGTCTTGCCCAGGCTGGTCTGAAATGCCTGGGCTCAAGTAATCTGCCTGCCTCAGCCTCCCACCATGTTGGGATTACAGGCATAAGCCACTGCGCCCAGCCTATAATGCATTCATTTGTAATATAACCTATACTTTTGTGGTCTGTAAATAGACAATTCTGCATTACTTTCTGTTCAATTTAAGGAATTTACCTGGTACAGGATTGTTCTCATATTTGTCTCTAATGTGTTTGTTTCTAGGTTAATTATAATTCTTGGTATTCACAAATTGTTTTCCATCTAGATAGCTAAAAGTCATTTACGTATTTCACTCTAGTGATACAGAATATCTTAATACAAATGGTGAATCATGGGAATTTGATTATTTTAAATGTTAGCTTATGCATATTGCTAGTTTTGAAACAATAAATTAACAATATGAAAGTTATTTATATCTAAAATATCTATATAACTATATATAACACTCCACATAATAGACAAAAGGCAAAAGAGATACTTTGTAGAAGAATAAAAGACTAATAGAGATATTTAAATATTTCAACTTCTCTAATAGTGAAAAATGCAAAGTAAAAAGAGATGCTTTTTTTTTGTAATGTACAATTAGCACAGATCTTAAAAACCATTAATGTGAGACAGCCATTCTCACAGACCATTGAGTGAAATTGCAGATTTGCAAAATACTTCCAGTAAGCCATTTGGCAGTACTGATCAAAAGCCTTAATGCTTTTATAATGCCCATAGGAATCTCTTATGGAGATAGCTAAAACTTCAACCAAGATGTATATATTCAAAGGCATTTATTGTAACATTATTTATAAGGGAGAAAAAATTGGTAACCACAGGAGAGTAATTAAGAAAATTGTTATATCCACATGATGATATAATAAGTAGACATTAAAAATTATGATACAGATATACAAATTTGAGTAAATATATACAAATGTTAATAGTGGTTATTAATGGCAGGATTACACATTAATTTTTTTCTCCTTTAAACTTTTTGGTATTTTTTCAATTTCCTTTTAAGGGAAATGAAACTCTGAAACCATGAAAACTTTTTGTTTTTATTTCTAAATTTTATTTATTTTTTTTTGAGATGGAATTTCACTCTTGTTGCCCAGGATGGAGTGCAATGGTGTGATCTTGACTCACTTCACCCTCTGCCTACCGGATTCAAGTGATTCTCCTGCCTTAGTCTCCCTAGCAGCTGGGATTACAGGTGCGCATCACCACACCTGGCTAATTTTGTATTTTTATTAGAGACGGGGTTTCTTCATGTTGGTCAGGCTGGTCTCGAACCCCCGACCTCAGGTGATCCACCCACCTTGGCCTCCCAAATTGCTGGGACTTCAGGCATCAAAAAGCTATTTTAATACATGCTTTACTTTTTCTTTTCTTTCTTTACATCACTCTTTCCCTTATCTTTATCTTTCTCCTTGTCATCTTTTCTTTTTAGTCTCTTCTTTCTCCTGCCCTTTCTTCTCTGCAACCCAGTTGGCAGTCTTGTTGTTGATGATCCACAGAATGGATCAGCGAGGCCAAGTACACTACCACCAGCTGCTTGTTGGTCTTCAGGGAAAAGACCTTAACAAACTCCTGCAGGCTAATGTCTGGCAGCAGGTTGAAGATGTCCTGCAGCTGGCAGATGATCTGGTGATTGATGGGCAGCTTGCCTGTGGCTACTTTTTCCAGGTAGCTTCTGATATCCAGAAGCTTGGAGTTCAGTCCCTTCAAACCATGGACCTGGTTTGTGATCCACTGGGAAAGAGTGCCCACTGTCATGTCTTTGATGTCTCATAACAAGTGTTCAACTTCCTCGGCTTCCTTTGCTCCAATTTCACTGGTCACGTGTTCGAATGTTTTCGAGGTTGGAGTTCCATTATCACGGACTTCTTCCACTGAAATGTACGCTTCTGTGGGCAGCCCTAGGTCCTTTGGCTTCATGTCAGTAATGACCAAAACCGAGTTAGGGTAGATCTTTTCATGACTTCATTGATGGTGATGTCATTCTTGTGTAGTTTAGGGCTTGCGTAGTACCGGCCAACTATTCTTTCTCTGGCATTGACTTTCTTAAACATTCCATACATGTTTTCCAAATCATGGTCTAAAACCTACATAGAATTGTCTTTGTCATCTTCATCGAAAGGAACTGCAAAACTGTTTGATACATCAAGTACTTTCTTGTTCCATGACCCCAAAAGCACGCCAACAACGCGCTTCTGGTTTCCAACCTCGACCATTCAATTGAAATGATCCACCACACGGAGCAGCACCAGTGAGTGACCACCACCTTCTGCACCGCCTGCTCTGGCATCACGACACACCCTGCCCAGGCCTGGATCCCTGCCATCTGCAAACACCCACAGCAGTAGTGATTCCCCAGAGGCTCCTTCAGGCCCAGCTCCTCTTCTTCCCTCAGATTTACATTTGACTTTGCAAAACAAAAAACCCAGATAACAGTGGCTTAAACAAATAAAGGTAACCTCTAGGTCTCCTACTATAGTTACTTTAATTTTACAGAGCAAGAGTTTAAAATATGCTGATCATCAGATTTAATTCTTACAACAAGATGCAGGTTAGTTCAAATTACATATGAATAATTAACTTTCTAATTATTAAAAGCTCACATTTTCCTGTGTTTTTTTCTTTTTGTAGAGAATAATTGAGTTCACATTGTTCAATGTCATCTTAGACTAGTTCTTAAGTTTATATTTTGAAAATAAGCAGATCCCTTTCTGCATGGGAAGTATGGCACAATTATCTTCCCAGGCAGGAAAGAAAAACCATTATTTTTTTAAGGGTCCTGTTTATACTATGATTATCAACATTGTTGCCATTTGATTTTTTAAAATTGAGGTAAGATGTCATTTGTTTTTGAAACAAATCTACTTTCATTTAAGTCATTTGTAGCTGTTAGGAAACAATATTTTCAATGGAAATAATGTTTCAATGTCACTATCTTTTTATCAAAGATAAAACAAGGTTCTGTATATATGTTCCTACACTAACTTTATAATCACAGCACAGTGTTTTCTTTCTATCCCATAATATTATTTATATACATTTTAAGCCAGGTGACATAATCTGAATCGAAATATGGTTATTTGGCATTTGTCTTATTACTTCCTACTATATCATGCATTTTTGGAGAGTGAAGACTTATCTTTTTTCTCACAAGTACAGATTCTTTGTTGTAGTTGGAACCATTTGGAGTCGCATCAGTTCCGTTCTCTGAGAAAAGAACCCAACCCCTCTCCCCTAAGTGCAAAGATGAGCTAACAATGTCATGTGGGATGCCCAATCTCTTGCCCACATCTCATTGAACTAATTGTGCTTACCTGATTCAGATTAGACCAATCAGCTTCACTCTCCTTAGCAAGAGAATTGAATTTAGAAAAGTCAGTCTTCCAGGTTTCTCAACTGGAAGCTCTATAAATAGGGTGGCCGTATTCTACCTCATGTGCAGAGAAAAGCATGAAAGTTAATGTGCATTCATTTGGTGATTCAATGAACATTAATGGATTGTCTCTATGTGCTACCCTGGAAGGTGTGGTCTGTGCAATCATGAACCTAACAGGTATGGTCTTCATTCTTTTGGAAACAATAGACATTTAAAAAAAATTACACGTGCTCCGGGCACGGCGGTTTACACCTGTAATCCCAGCACTTTGGGAGGCCAAGGCAGGTGGATCACTTGAGGTCAGGAGTTTGAGATCAGCCCAATCAACATGGTGAAACCCCACCTCTATCTAATATATAAAAAAGTAGCCTGGTGTGGTGGCATCCACCTGTAATCCCAGCTACTTGGGAGGCTGAGGCAGGAGAATAGCTGAACCTGGGAGGTGGAGGTTGCAGTGAGCTGAGATCGCACCACTGCCCAGAGCGAGACTCTGTCTCAAATAATAATAATAATAATAATAACAGTAAAAAATAAAAAGCTTACACCAATTAATATTTGATGACAACTTTTCATAAATGAATAAAAGAGAACCAGGGGATTTGAAAGAGAATAAGGGCTGGTTTGAGAATTAGTGAAGGCCTCTCTGAGGCACTAACATTTAAGCTAAGGTGAAGAGCAAAGTGTCACAGCATCTCTAGTAGAGGAAACATTCCCTTAAAATGCCTGCATATACCAGGTGTTCAATAAATGTACACTGAGTTGGAAGATTATTATCTTTATGAAGTAACTAGAAATAGAAGGAAAATTCACTGGTTACCATAGGTATTTGGCAATAAACATTTATGAGACACTGCATTTTTCAGGCCACATAAGCCTGGGGCTACACTGCAATTGTTACAAGAGAATATTTATCTGGCTTCATCCTTGAGGTCCCTGAATGGACTCTGAGTTCAGCAATTTCTCCCCAAATATTTGTAGAGGTCCCCAGGATGAGTCACATGGGTGCTCTGTATCTGAAAGAACTACCTTATAGTAGAGCTCTGCCTCTGACTGAGCTACTTGGGAGGCTGAGGTGGAAGGATTGCTTGAGCTCAGGAGCTGGAGGCTGTAGTGAGCTATGATCACGCCACTGCACTCCAGCTTAGGTGATACATCCAGACTCTGCCTCTAAAAAAAAAAGAAAAAAGAAAATTCTCAAAGGAAGTTATTTACATTGTAAGATTAGGAATTACTCATACGAGAAGAAGGATGCTACATGAAGGGCAAGTCATGGCCAGTACTGTAGCATCACTTTCCCCTTCAATATTTGCATATTGCCATTGAACCAGATCTCTTTAGGATGACTTACTTTTTTTTTTTTTTTTTTTTTTTTTTTTAGAAAGAGTCTCGCTATCATACCCAGGCTGGAGTGCATTG